>CAICTM010000076.1:0-102733 GCA_903772945.1 Seminavis robusta | reverse complement strand
ACCTAATGGTGCCGTCACGGTTCCACAAATGAAACACTCGCCCACGACAGCGTTTGTGAAGCAATTGCCAAAACTGGAAATCCTGCTGTCATGCAGTGGGCCCACTTTGAAAAAGACTTTTCTTGGGATGAGGAGGCATGTGGAGCGGCTGCTGAAGGTGGACATCTTGCACTACTGAAATTTCTTCATGAAAAGGGTTGTCGATGGGATGCGATGACATGTGCACGAGCTGCCCGGGGTGGTCATTTGGAATGCCTCAAGTATGCCCATGATAAAGCCCGTGGGACCCATGCACGAACTTGTCAAAATGCTGCAAAATGTGGGAACATTGAAATTCTTAGGTATGCTCATGAGAAGGGTTGTCCATGGGATGAACAAACATGCTCTGATGCTGCTGGTGGTGGGTATTTGGATGTCCTAAAATATGCTCATGAGAATGGTTTTCCATGGGATAGAGATACATGCTATCGTGCTGCTGATTGTGGGCACTTGGATGTACTAAAATATGCTCATGAGCATGGTTGTCCATGGGATGCACACACGTGCGCATGTGCTGCTGCGTGTGAATTTGTGGAATGCTTGAAGTATGCCCATGAAAATGGATGCCCTTGGGATGAACTGACATGCAACTATGCAGCTAGATTTGGTCACTTGGATGTGCTCAAGTATGCCCATGAAAATGGTTGCCCTTGGGATTCATGGACGTGTACCAATGCTGCACAATGTGGGAGTATCGACATTCTTGTGTATGCTCATGACAATGGCCGCCCTTGGGATTGTTTCACGTGTTCTTACGCTGCTGCTGGGGGGAATTGGATGTCCTAAAATATGCTCACGAGAATGGTTGTCCATGGGACGAAGACACATGTTCTGGTGCTGCTCGCAATGGGCTTTTGGATGTTGTAAAATATGCTCATGAGAATGGTTGTGAGAAAGATTATAAACACAAATTTGGTACCCCCTAATGCGGGGAGCTCTTTTTCAATAATCCCACATGGTAGCATGCGAAATTTCGATCCGCAAGTGGGTTCGAACCACGAAGAACACACATACACTTCTTCTGCACATTATTGTGGCTATCGCCACTTCCCGTAAAAGAGTTTGATGCCTCCTCTTACCCAACACTACACACTTTCAAAGGAACAATCGCACATTCTACGCACTTCTTCGCCCTAACGATTGGCGGGGATGTGAGAAAGATTATAAACACAAATTTGGTACCCCTAATGCGGGGAGCTCTTTTTCAATAATCCCACAAATGGTTGTCCATGGGATGGACAAACATGCTCTGGTGCTGCTGCTGGTGGGCATTTGGATCTCCTAAAATATGCTCATGAGAATCATTGTCCATGGGATGAACGAACATGCGCACGTGCTGCTGACTGTGGATTTGTTGAATGCTTGAAGTATGCCCATAAAAATGAATGCCCTTGGGATTCATCGACGTGCTCCGATGCTGCTGGAGGTGGTCAGCTGGATGTGCTCAAGTATGCCCATGAAAATGGCTGTCCTTGGAACGACTCAGTTGCTTGGGCCCTCGGGCTCGATTCGTACCAGCGTTGACAAAGGTCCTCCGGACCAGATAGGTAGTCTGCCTAAAACTAGTACTTTTTATATATATGGCTGTCCTTGGAATGTGGAAACTTGTAACAAAGCTGTTCAGCATGGTCACCTTGATTGTCTGCAGTATGCCCGTGAAAACGGATGTCCCTGGGACTGCTCAACATGGAAACTAGCCAAAAGTCGCCAAATTCCTGCAATATCTCAGTGACAATGGATTCCCTGTGGGGGACGGGGACGACGGCAGCAGCAGTGAGGATGCATACGACGAGTACTGGTACTATGGCTAGGGAGTGTATCGGTAGCTATTACACACACATTACCAAAAGACAATTTCAAAAACAAGTGAAGAATTTTTTTAAAAAGGCCCATGTGAAATCTACATGTAGTTCGTAGAGGCAAGACAGCGTACGAAGGAACCTCTCGGTCACTGTACAAGATTGGCACGATAGCCTACGTCTCAATGCCTCCACCCGTCAAGAGACGACCGCCCTTTAAGAATCCAGCCAGCGTGCTTGGTGGTGGCTTGAGAGCATCGGGCATGAACTTGGACTGCAGCGAGTTGAAGGCATACAATGCCTGGCCAACATTCTTTTCACAAACGGGGAGCCGAGTCCCGTAGATTCGCATCCGCGTGGCATCTTCCAGTGTTGTGTCGGGTACTTCTTGATTCCTGTGTCGTTGCTGTCGGAAACGATTGGCAAACTGGGCCTGCTTGTACGTCACATGCATGGCTGTGCGATCCTTGCCTGATTTGCAAAACACGACCCCGCCACCTCCAAGCTGCTGCGCCATGGTAGCAGCTTCGTCCAGGATACTATGGTTCATTCTCCCAGCCGATGTCATGACATG
The DNA here is from genome assembly GCA_903772945.1 of Seminavis robusta. Lineage (NCBI taxonomy): Eukaryota > Bacillariophyta > Bacillariophyceae > Naviculales > Naviculaceae > Seminavis > Seminavis robusta. Next base: position 100,321 of record CAICTM010000076.1, on the reverse strand, counting down.
ATTATGCAACATGGACAGAGACGGATGGACCGACATGTTCTTGGCTTGCTGTTGAGAGCTCTGTGACGTCGACGCAAGAAAGGTGTCAAACGGATCGCCAGCAGGGACGTTACTCCCTGGGACAGGTGAGATCAAATGGGCGTAGGCGTTCATCTTCTGGAGCGCTTCGTAGTTCAACGCCACCAAAACATCGTCATCGGAAACGCCAACATCGTCGTCTTCATCGTCCAACAAGCCTGCTCCTCCAGCACCGGCGCCACTGCTGTAATCTCCACCCGCAAACTGATTCTTCATGTTGGATCCGGCATGTGCTCCCCACTGACGAATATCCACACCGACTTGGAACAAAACGGGATAAAATCGCACTTGGGTCCCATTCTTCAAACAGGCCGGAACTCGTTGTTCAAAGTAACGAGAATGCACTCCGACCTGAAGGAGATACTGCGTGGAGCGGCTGTTGGTACTACTATTACTGGTCGTGGGAATCAAATGCACCCACTTCAGAAGAGGCGAATGCGGAATGGGCACACGAGCCGGATCTCCTCGCGTGGTATTATCATCCGGCACCAAGACAATCTTGACCATGTGCAGCATGCTAATGGCGACGGATGCATCTTCAATCATTCCCAATTCTTTTCCCGCCGCACTGAGCAACCCTTCGTACGAGACCAAGTAGCCGTGTCGAGCCCACAGCTGTGGCCATCCCATTTGACACAAGGCGACATCACTGAGCGATGTCAAGTAGGACGTGACGGCAATTCCCAGCGCTTGCGAAAAGGCATTGGCTCGTCGGACGGCACAAATCCACGTGACATGATGATACGCATGGACGGCTTCAAAGACTTTCCATCTCAAGTTTTGCAAATTGGAGTGCCGTGCCGGTACGTGATTGACAAACTTGTTCTGTGGCTGTTGTCGTGCCGCTTGAAAGAACCCGGCCACACCGGCAATCAATTGTGTTTGGGCATTCTTGACAATTTGGGCCAGCTCAAATCGTTTGGCTTCGAGTCGTCGCAATCCTCCCGAGACGGATCCAATGGGACTGGTAAAGGTTCGATCGACAAAGACATTTCCAAATCCAGCGGCATGGTCGGCGGGAGCTCCACAGGTGATATTGTGAAAGAGTGCTCCGTCGTTGGGTTGACTGTTGTTGGGATCAATGATATCCAAACTAAAACTGGCATTGTGTGTATTAAAGGGAATCATACTGAGGAGTAACTCGGGACGACTGGACGACGGTCGAAATGGTTTGGGCGATCGATCTTCCCAGGATGGTTCCGTGTGTCTGGGCGTTGTATTGGGAGTGCGCGAATGACTTTCGAGGACTTGTCGATATTCGCGCGCTTTCATGGAGAATAGTTCCCAATCGGCTTGTCGTCGCGATCGCACATGCTGATCGAGATAGGCATGGGACATGAAACTTCCCATGGTAGCCAATTGTTGTTGTCGTCGTCTCGTGACATCGTCTGCTTGTGCTGCTTGTTGTTGTGGCAACACGACATGATCGACCATGGGTGTGACGACATCTTGTATCAAATTTTCGAGTCCGACCATGGTCACAAGTCCTCGTTGGGGCGATACATAGTTTGGTAGTGGCGCCGATGGTGTTTCTACAGAGATATCAATGGTCATGACCATGGCACCGACTTTTAGTCCCGTGGCGAGTGAATAAAAGGGCAACTGAATGGTGCGTCCTCGTTGTTGATTGACATGTTGTTCGAGTACAACAACGGCCTCCCAGACATCCGGGGGTCGTGTATTGGCCGTGAGCTGGACTCGTAAATTGCCGAGCATGAACGCGGGCAATTGAGCACCGTGTGCCTTGAGAATGGCGGGCAAAATGCCGGTAGTAACCACGGGTGGAAAGAATTGCAACTGTGGCGGTGCGACTTGTGGATGTGTGCCTCCGACGGGGACAGTTGCGGACGGAATGAGTTCCAATTCAAACAGCGAATCGGGTGGTTGCCACGCCAACGTCATATTGACACTGGGGAGTTGCGCGGCCATGGCGGCCACGGGATTGGATGCCGATGCATCGATTTGCAAGTATTGGAACTCGACGTGTACATTCGCGCAAGGTCCGGGTTCATCGTGTTCGGTGCGTTTGGCAAGTAAATGAGTCGCAATGGCTTGGGCGTGCTGAAGCGAGACATGACATGCTTGAGTACAAATTTGCGCAAAGGCGGCGGCCAGTGGAAGAACAATGGTGGATTCAATGGCGCGTTCCGTGGCAATAAGCCATGGTTGTTCTTGGATATTATTGCTGCTATTACTGGGTGGTGTTTTGAGTGCATAGGATTGATCGAGTGGATAATTGTAGAGCCCCGATGTGCATCCCGAGAATTGTGGATCCATGAGTGACCATCCTCGTTGTGCCATGGCGGGTATTTTGAGATCGGGAAGTACACAAAAGTGCAACTGTTGTCCTTCCGCCACAAGTGTAGATGCGAGTGGCAAGGAAAAGAATCCTTTGCGTTGCTGCAATAGTAATTTTCTCATTTGTCCGACATTGACTTGTGTCTGTCCTAACAAGAAATGTTTTGTTTTTGGTTTTCCCGTTGCCGAAATCATGAGTGATGCTTGACTGTGAATGAATAGTTTGACCGTGACCATGGCATTGTCTTCGAATCTCGGTGGTACCCAAAGTGGAATACTAAACGTGACTCCCACAATGGCAATGCGTGGCATGGGCACGGAATCGGTCATGGCAATGAGTTCTCCCGTGGCAGTGGAGAAAAGACAAGCGGTCAGTAAATCGGGCGTTCGTCCTTGATCCGCTTTAATGGCCAATTCGTGCATTCCTCGTTCCAACGCTCCCGTCGTTTGCTTGGCGACTTTTTTGAGGAATCGTCCCAAATTGGGTCCTTTCTTACTGCTATTGCTATTGCTAGTGTTGTTGTTGTTAGTGTTGAGGTTTTGCTGTGTGGAACTGTTGATACTGCTGGTTGCCGACGCATAGGAAAAGTTGTCACTGGCATTGGTACTACTTCCCGTAATACCAGTCGCTAGAGTGCCCGTGTCGTCGTCTCGTAGAAAGCCGTATGGGTCATCACTACTTGGATTGGTCTGACTGGGAGTACGAGAGGAGTATGCGACATCTAGATCGTCTTCTTGCGTGTTGTAATTGTAGTCACACGTAGAAGTAGCGTGATTTGGCGGCGGAGAAAGACTCCGCCCCTTTGTCTTCTGTAACTTGAGTATCGTTTCCACGCCGCCTTGCAATCCACAATTGGCATTGGTCTGTACGAACAGTAGTAGGCGTTGTCCTACGGGAGCACTGTACTGTCGATCCAACGTGGCAATGGCCGGATAGACCATTCCCGTTACTTCCTCGACGCCACCCACTATACTCGATATACCCGCTTGGTTGCTCACGCCATTATTCGCCGCATACGCATTATTGCTAGCCGTTCCGTTGATGCCGGCAGAAGAAATGGTGGATGTCGAGTGGACACTGTTGTTCCCGCCTGTAGACGTATTCGTCCAGTCTGCTGTGGACATGGTGCTTATACAACTACACTGATCTATACTGAACTCAATGGATTGATCAATACAACAAGTCCACTTCCAAAAAATTTGTGATGGTCATTGCCAGGTTGGCCAAAAGTTGACCGTTGAGGGTCGGAGTTTTAAAGCCATTCGAGCTGTTTGAAAGTTTGAATGTACATACGTTTCAGACTATCTTTTAGTAAGTCACACTCGTGATCCAGTCACTTGGAGAGGAGTGACGCAACAGCAATCACCTCGTTGGTTCCGTGTCATTGGCTGCCGACAATGACGTGTTGTGTCAAACTACATGTACCCCATCAGCTTCCGGTACCAAATTGTACGACTGTATCCATCATCAGAATTCACTTCTTCTTCTTTTGAGAGTTAGCTTTATTTATATTACCGGCGATGCAAGTGGTAATAGACGGGTAGCATTTGATGAGACTGTGGCACTAACATCATATCATTTTCAAAGCATCAACTTTACATGTACTAGTACCTGTAATGCACCATGGCCTTAACCAACTCTTCTACCAACTCCTCTATTAAAAATACTAGACATGATAGTGGTAATCCCGCCATCTCTATATCGTTGCTGTTGGATCAAGAGGATATCTGGGTGGATGGCGTCCTACCGTTTCTGGGCACGGGGCAATTTGCCTTTGTAGGAGCTGTCAGCAAGAAACTCCAGCAGCATTACAAGACGTTCTGTGCTACTAGTATCGTCCAAAGATCTACTAGAGCTAGAGTACGAGATTTCGTGTGGAGAGACGACGGCACCATTGCGTTGGAAGAACGTCCTATGCACGTCACAGATACCCACTATGCCGCTGCATTTTACAATATGTCAGCTGTTCAGTTCTGGAAAGACAGTCTTATTCCAACATCAACATCAACTACAACAATATCCAATGAGGTTGCCACTTGTGGAAACGTACCAGAAGATCCCTTTGAATGGTTAGTGGCCAGAGAACGAAATTCCAAAATCCTGCGATTAGAAGCCATTCAAAGAGCCATTGCCCATGGTGGAAGCATTGCGGTGCTAAAATGGGCACTCCAACAAGATTATCTTCGAACAACAAATCCAGGTACCATGGCATTGTTCGCCTTACACGGTCACAGTAAAGCCTGCCAATTCTTACGCAACAAACAAAATTGTCCCTGGAATGAAAGTGCGACTGCCAATGCCGCCCTCAATGGACACTTGAAAACATTAAAATGGCTACGAGCCAACAACTGTCCTTGGAACGAACGAACGTGTACCAATGCCGCCAAGAATGGACATTTGCACGTTCTACAATACGCTCGCGACAATCACTGTCCGTGGAATGAACACTACTTGTGTCAGACTGCCGCAGGACACGGGCAGATCCATATTCTACAATGGCTGGCAGAGCAAGGATTAGTATTGCATCTATTATTTGATGAATTGACGTGTCTGAAAGCAGTACAGCATGGGCAACTACAAGTCGTCCAATGGCTCCACGAACAGCAGTTGTGGCGAGAAGGCAACTATTGCTTTTGCGACGAAGCGGCCGGTAGTGGACATTTGCACGTCCTCAAGTGGCTCGTCGACAAGGGACTCTCGCACTGCGACGCCACCACCAGTGAATTTGCCTCCCTTTCCAAAAATTGGGACGTCCTCAAGTTTCTCCACGACCTCGGATGCCACCATGCGGGAGGGTACCTCGATGCGGCTCGACAAAATGGGGAGCTCCTAGAATGATAACGGAGTTTCCAAAACTACAAAGTCTCCATGGATGTATGGATTGAGAAAAGTTTTAGATCCATGGAGGGGCGACAAGGATGGAAGGCAGAAAAATCGAGTAGCTACCTCTATACAGAGATGACTCGACTACTAGGCTGCAGAAAAGCAAGGCACAGGTAGGTGTTTGGAAAAGCTGTGTATTCTTTTTGTGTTGGATTTCGGAGGTCTCAGCTGGTTTATCTGACCGCATATTTTTTCTTCGACGAAAAGTGAGCGACAGAGCCCGAGGTGCGAATGTAAATAGTTAGTTGCACAGTTCACAATATTTAATAGCCTGCATGTTGAAACGACTACCTTCGTATGAGATCTAGCTTTGGTCTGATATCCTACCGGTATCTACGACTCGTGCTGCTCTTCCCCAATGAGCGGTATCTGTACGATATACCGTAGAGTACCTGTTAAACAGAGCGGACGCATTGGGCTTCAGGGAGGCTTCTGTCGTGGTGTCGCTGGCTAAAAGCAAAACACTGGGCAAGCAAATAGAGCAGGAATAGTGCCGGATCTGTTCTTCAGCAAGGCAAAACACGAGACTGAGATCCTTATTATTAATAGAGAGTGTGGAGCTCCTTTCCCAAGGGACACCCTCACCCCAGGAGGATTGGCTTTATGAGAGCGTTGCTTGCGAAGATCGTAGTGTCGCGGTGCGGGAGTCCAAAGAATCCATGTCACTGCACATGCACAGCCAGCCATCGGACGGAAATGAAGAAAATTGAAGCCCTCCATCCAGCGGACTACTCTAGAGTACGACACTCCATGTTGGTGAATCAAGTTTGTATGCGAAAGAAGTGCTCAACGGTGCAGGTGACCTACCGTATGTTACTAACAATGAGCCACATACTGCAATTAGGTTGATTTGCTTCCGTTTGACACTCGTGCGCCGCAGCAGTGACATCTTGACTGGCTCAAAGCGCCCATCATCGCGCAGCGGCAAGATAAAGAGACTGGATGCGGTGTTGGATCCAAGCAACCGTTCAGAACGAAGGTACCGTACGGTACAAGGCCACCAGCACAAAGAACTCTGTATCCAAAACAATACCGCTGCAGTCGGAGTCAGAAGACTGTCACTCCTGGTGACTTCTTCTTTCAATCAAAACGTGAAGTATAGGTTCTAAAGGATGTCGTCGTGCTCCCGGAACCCAAAGATCCGGTGGCCTTAGATAACCGTGAGCCAAATTGGTGTTTAGGGTAATCTCCGTTTTTGCGTGCGCCGTAAAACTAATTCAACATAGTCTAGTCACATGGAATGGATGTCGCGGCGGATCGAACGAAGGGGGAGCGATAATGCAAGCTATGATGCATAATCAGTCCACTTTTACAATGATCCCATCCCAGTACCTTGCTATTTCACTTTCTTTGCTTCTTTCTGTCAGTGCTGGGAATCACATTCGGTCTCACAATCGAAATCTTGGCTTTGATTCCACCACACCAACAGGAGATGTGGACGTGAATGATCCAAACAATCAGGGCATTCGGGGTGGTGGTGATGCTGGAACGGTTCCTTGGTTTGTCCGCCTAGAAGGATCCAGTGTTTGTGGTGGATCTCTGATTCATGATGACTGTGTTTTGACTTCAGCATCCTGTGTGGATTCGGGCTTTCCCTCTACAGTTTTGGTTGGCCCCACCTCTTCAAGCAATGGTACCTCATACACTGTGTCAGGAGGAACCATTCATCCTTCATGGACTGGGACTCCTGATGCCAACAGTGACATTAACTTGGCAGTCTTGAAACTAGCCACAACTTCTTCCAATTCGAAAGCTACCCTCAACAGTAACAGCGCAGTTCCCTCCGGAACTGACAATTTACAGATATTTGGATTTGGACTGATCAACAATGCAGAATATGCCAGTTCCTTGCAACAAGCCTTTGTCACATACACTGCTGACTGTGCATCCAGCTATGCCAGCTACAATGCTACACAAACTATTTGTGCTGATGCCACTGCCGCTGCTACCTGTACAGGCGATTCAGGGGGGCCAGTGCTGGGAGCTGATTTGGTGACTCAGGTTGCGGTGGCTTCCTTTGGTGTGGGAGCAACCTGTACTGGACGAACTTTGTTGGGATTTGTACGAATCAGGTGAGGACCAAGAGAATAAGAGAACGAAAACAAGTTACAAGGAGAATCTTTGTACAAACATCTCACAATCCTGGCATGCATTCGACACATTGCCCAGCCATGCTTATGACTGGATCCAAAGCGAAATCTGCTCTTTGTCATCCAGGTAACTTTGTTGTTGTTGTTTATGATTGTGTTGAGTTTTTCGTTTTTCTGTAGTTTTTGTTGTTGCTCATCCTTTGTTCGTGTCTGTCGATTATTGGGTGAATCGATTCTGGTAGCCCTCCATCCAGTTGTCCTACACCTCCCCCAACTTCCCCACCAACATCTCCCCCAACATCCCCCCCAACATCTCCCCCAACATCCCCCCCAACACCGTCACCTACTCCTGCTCCTACAGCAGCACCCGAAATTCCGTGCATCTTTGGTTCAGATCTTGTGTTTCATGTTTCTCACGCAATCGAAGAAGGTCTCGTGGTAATCCAAAGGTTGATTGGTGGTTAAGTGCATGCGTATTAGCCTTGAGTGATTTACTTGTTATAGCTCGGTCTTCAGTTACTTTAAAGTTGACGATGAATCAATCCAAGAGAGTAAGGTGAAAATGAAATAAGGCATGTTTGGTATCAAGTTGTCAGAGGCGAAGAAAGCAAGCGTTTACAACATAGGATGCAGCAAGATGGCCGGTGTTGGCTGCCAGGTGAAGTCGAGAGGAGCTATACCTATACGGTACACTGCTCGGATGAAGCAATTATAAGGCAGTGTAAAGGTAAACAGTATTGGATAGAGCACAAAAATACAATCATGAGGGGAGAAAGGAGCCGCTCGTCCATCCAGGCAGAGCTAGCTCGGTAGCTAGGACGCAGCCATCACCGTGACGGAGAGAAACGTAAAGCGAATCGAATCGAATCGAATCGAATTCGTCCTTGTCAACGATTGCTCATGCATAAATTGCTATTCTCCTTGGAACAACACTTAGAACTACCGGTACAACGAACGCCACTGATCGAACACATTTTTTGTCTTTGGGGGACAATTCCGACTTGGTAGTTTTCATGTTCTTTTGAGGATTGGTTCCGTCCCTCCACCCGCCTCCACTGTAATAGACGTGAAATTACTCTGCCGGGGGCAAACTCAACAATGAGGCTCTGGTGGTAATGATTCCATCGTAGAATTCCGATGGCAAGAGCACCATGGAGCGACGACAACACTCTTCATCGTGAGTGGTAGCATCATCGTCGGCAGGCGGCAACGGGAGATTGTAGGCAATGGCAAAGGATGGTCTGGATTTGATTTTGCAAAAAAGATGTTGTAGTGTTGGAAAATCGTCCTTGAGTAGATTGAGCGAATGGGCATTGTTGAGTGGCTTGGCGACCAGCAAGTCTACAGCGGAAAGTTTGTCCCCCATGAAAAAGGGTTTGTCCCCCAAGAATTTGGCCAACGTGGGTCCCAGCTTGGTTTTGAAGGTGTCCCGTCCCGTTTGAAGATAGACTGGATCTTGCTGATCGGCTGGTTCCAACGTGTGCAAAAACAGAGACGACAAGAAGGGGTAGACCGTGGCTGTCACGTACTGACACAAATGACAATAATTGGCGTGGTCCCGCTTTGGCGCAATTTTGGTGTCGGGATGCAAGACACACTTGGTGTCGTACGCTTCCAGCAGATACATCATGACGGCTCCCGATTCCCAAATATCAATACCTTCTTTGGCATCCACAAAGGTGGGAGACGTACCCATCGGATTGCGCGCCAAATGTTCGGGAGTCTTCAAATCGGGAAAACTCAACGTCTCCACGCGGATCGGATTGTTCACTAGATCCAGTTCCAGCAGAGCTTGGTAGATCGGAGACGAGATCGTACGAGGCACATGGTACAGAGTGGGAGCAGGTGCAGCAGACTCGTCGCTCATGGTTGGTAGTTTAGTTAGTTAGTGCACTTCAGACTTTCTCGTGGGGATGTTGTGGTGTTGTTGCTGTCGGCCGTTCCGATGCAGCTTATTGTTGACGGAGAATAAAGATCCAAGATCGCTTCAAAAGAGCAATAGAAGCAGAAAGACGGTTAAATCTGAAAGTGTTCTTACAGTCAGCACTCACTTAAGTTCCGTTTTCTTAAGTTCCATTACTCTACAAAGTTCCTCTTTTTCAGGGCTGCCCCCCCTGAGTCACTAGTTCTCATGACTGACAAGTGAATGTGCTTTGTGGCAGTTTGAGACAGTGCTGCCAATTAGGACCCAGCATTCAGATTGTTCATTTATACATATATGAAGTTTCTTCATCTATCTTTCATGACAGGCATCTTAGAGAGCTCGAAACTAGCTAGCCACATAGCATGTTCTACTGGTCCAACACAATACAGACACCATACATAGGAGCAAAGCAGTTCCACCCCAAGACCCCAAGACCGCTTATCTCTCCTTTTCCCCCAACAACAATAGAATATGACAGGAACCACCCCAAGTGGGTCCTAAGACCACGAACGGGCTGATATGGTGCTCCAAAGATCTAAAGTTCCGTAATTCAGCTAAGTTCCGTTTTTTTCTTAATGCTGGGGGGTGGAACTTTAGCGAGTGTTGACTTACACCAATAAGTGCTTAATACCCCATCTACTTACAGTATTCAGGTATAAAAACCTCCTCTACCCGAAGCAAGATCCACCCCAGCACTCGCCTCAATCTCACACCTCTCGATCACAGCTTCCCCTCCAAGCTCAGACGTCCTGTCCGGTACTATAGTACTCCTTCTTTGCATGCTTTGCAGCTCTACCTTTACTTACTTTGGTTGTCGAATCTACTGGAGAGCTGCCGGATAGTTCACTACTGGTACATTGGCTTTCGATTTCTGCCAAATTTCGCACTTTCAGCTCCAGAACATCCGTTAGATCGATTGATCGATTGCTACCGGTACCGGTACTAGTACGGCTACCGCGATAAACACAGCCAGCCGATAACACGGCCTTCGTTTGTATGTGCACCGGAAGGATCGACTGGATTCAGGAAACACCAAAGCAACAGTGGTACTAGTATTTGTGAAGTTGCGGGTACCCCCTGGCACACGACAGCTCTACGATTCCCTATTCTGTGGCAGTTGAACGCGGGGTACGGTACCGGTACTTATCCAACCTCAATCAAGACCCAACCAGAACGGGCAGATATCCTAGTATTGACTCAGCTTATTAATTAAGCAATTGTGGTCCAGAAGTTTTGCCTCCCAAACTCAAAGTCTGAAGCTAGGCCTATCCATTTGACCCATCTCAGGATTCGTTCAAGTCATCAGCTGGCCAACCGTCAAGCTACGGACCATCCTTCCAAGTCAGTTCCTTATTCCATATGATGAACTAACTATTTATGTCACACCATGGATGAGTTGCAACCTTGGGTAGTATAGACAAGCCGCCAATGGAATGATGGAGTCTATTACTGGAATGACAAGCTGCGTTTCCGGTGAACCGGAGCCAATGCCAATCAAAGAGGACGCAAGTCTTTGGTGCATCAGCTATGACCAATTGCTGGAGGTGGAACATGTCGCCCGTGAGCTGTTTGGCGACGAAACGTATTTCCACGGTGGTGTGACAATGAGAGACATCAATGAAAAGATTATCATTCCTCGTTGCCGAGCTTCTGGGACTTCCTATGCACTGAGTCTAAATCCACAGGGACTCGCCATTGACACAATGTGCACGCACTCGTGGGACGGGAACTTTCACGGTTTTGTACAATCCATTCGATATGTCTTTCAAACTTCGCTCAAGAAACCTAATCTATGGATTTGCGCCTTTGCACTCAATCAAGTCAATCTCAACCAGCACTTGCAACAACCCAATCAAGATTTGCACGAGTTCCCATTTGTTCGGGCACTCCAAAAGGCAAGCACGTTTTGCGTCGTTCGAAACGACCAGACAGACCTGTTTGGAAGGATTTGGTGCATTGCAGAAGCCTTCTACTCCAAACATTTTGGGCTTTTTCCGGACAAGACGTATGTGACTGGACCCAACGTCTTTTGCAACGTGCAAACCAGCTGTGTGGATGCGCAAGCAACCCAGGAACAAGACCGACAATTGATTCTCAAGGTACTCCTAGAGCAACATGGACAAGTCGAAGTAGATCGCATTGTCCACATTTTTAGAAACCATGGGCCGCCCAAACCACCACCCGAAAGCGACATTTTGAGGGCTGTTTTGCACCCTCTTCATGCCCTCGATCAAACACTCATTCAGCAACACATGGCACGCTTTCAACCGGGAACCAGGGAATGGGCCATGCGAGCATTTGATGACTGGATCCAACAAAAAACAGAGACAAACGAAAGCAGCAGCCGCATTTTTGTCCTCATGGCACAGGCTGGGATTGGGAAGACTGGGATTGTGTGTCGTTTGGCTCGAGAACGATCGCAACACATTCTGGCACAACACTTCTGTCGTCACGATGACAACCGCAAACGGAATCCAAAGCACATGTTACTCTCCATTGCTTATCAAATTGCATGTCAAATCCCACAATACAGACGATCCTTGGAAGAAGTTGTCGTAACACAACAATTGACACGGGCCAACATTCTCAAGGACTACAATATCGTGGGAATTTTTGAAGAATTCCTGCAGATTCCACTTTCGTCCATTGCAGAACCAGCATCACCCGAGCAATACCGACAATTTGTTATTCTCATTGACGCCCTCGATGAATGTGAACAGAGTGGCAAAAATGAGATCTTGCTGTGTATTCAACGTCACTTTTGGAAGCTGCCTCCTTGGATTCGAATCTATCTCACGACGCGTCCCGAGATTCCCATAGTCGACAAGCTCAAAAAGTTCTCTCCATCTTTCATTGAACCTAGCCAACAAGAAAACAGAGACGACTTGGCAATCTTTTTTCGAAATCTGTTGCGACGGCTCGGGGGAGTTGTAGAAGAGGATACAACAGAGGCTGCCGTGGAAATGCTGATCGAAAAGACTGGTGGTCTCTTCATTTACGCCGCTCATTTAGCGAAGATGATTGCGTCTGTATCCTCTTCTGGCAAGAGCCTTACGTGGAGCCAACTGGAGGCATTCCCGACCGGGCTAGAAGAATACTATGAAACACAGTTGGAACGGATCATAGTTGATGACAATTCTTATTCTACGGAATGGAGGATTGCCCAGCTGGCCGTCGTGGCGCCGGAGCCTCTCCACGTAGAAGTCTTGCAAGCGATTCTCGGCTCCTCTCGCAAAGATCGCATTTCAGCGCTCAAGACCCTGTCAGCTTTCTTTGCCATTGATGAGAACAGAAAAGTTCACGCCTATCATAAGAGCTTCAAGGACTGGCTGACTAGTCCAGAGAGAGAAGATTCCGATTTTTATATTGATACCCAGCAGGTTGAAGAACTGTTCGCCACGAGATGTTTGGATATCTTGAAAACCAATGGAATCCTCCGTGGAATGGATACTACTTCGGATGTTCCGTCGAAACCTTATCCGGATGAAGTGGCCCATTACGCATTGCGTTATGTTGTACATCACCTTTGTGCGTGTAGAAGGCATGAAAAGGCTCGCCATGTGATATTGGACGTTGGTTGGCTCATGGCGCGAGCTCAAGCAGGCGATAGCAGGGGTATCGAAACAGACTGCAGCTTGCTCGAGCACATCGACCCAGCGGCGAGACTTGTCGGGCGTGCTATCGGTCTTTCGATGAATGCGTTACGTCGTGATCCACGACAACTTCCCGGGCAGCTGGTTGGCAGGCTCTTGTCCTCAACGGTAGCCACGGAAGAATGTCAGAATGAAACGCAAATGAAGCTGTCTCGATTCATCCAAGCTCTCAAGCAGTTTGATCATGGATTTGACTGGTGGTGCCCGGTGACACCAACGTGGGAGCAAGCTGAGCAGCCTTGCATTCGTTTACTCGAAGGGCACAAAAGAGAAGTTCTTTGTTTGGCTTGGTCCAGAGATGGTTCGGGAAGAATTGCCTCTGGATCGAATGACGAGACTGTTAGAATTTGGCACTCTGCGACGGGCGAATGTGAACTGGTTCTTGAAGGACACAGTGGTCGTGTGAACTGTGTGGCATGGTCTTCAGACTCAACACTGGTGATCTCGGGTGGAAACGACACGCATTTACGCGTATGGGATTCTGTGGTTGGGACCTGCGAGCTGGTTGCGGGCCAAAGCGACTATGCCGTTCTCTGCCTGGACACTGGCAACGACTCACGAATATGCTTTGGAAAGGGGAAGAATATTTCTATATACAATATGGACACTGGTGAAATCGACGGCGCCTTGGAAGGACACACAAGAACGGTTCTATCCCTCTCCCGTCTGCTCGATAGTGCCAAGCTTGTCTCTGGTTCAGAAGATGGGGCCATCGCTGTCTGGAACGTCGATGACATGACAATGATGCGTTCCTTTGTCGGGCACGACGGGGCTGTTACGTCGGTGCAGTGGCATTCTGCTGGCACAGTCGTTTCAGCGGCACTGGACCGCCTCGTCAGGGTTTGGGACGTAATATCGCCGTCCTCCTCCCCCAAGCAGCAACCAACCCAGGAATATCTGCACTGTTCGGATGATTTCGCATACTGTTCACGATCACATGTATCGGCATTCCCTGGGTCGGAATGCGTGGCGTTGGGCTCTCGATCAGGCAAATACAGCACAGAAGTTGTGCTGTGGAACGTGCGGAGCGGAAGGGTCGAAAAGAAGCTTGAAAAACACTTGGGAACGAGTAATCCTCTAGCGTTGTCGCCTGGCGGAAGAGTTGTGTCTGGGTTAGAGGATGGATCGATTCGGGTGATTGAACCGACCGCAGAGGACAATAATCTTTGTGGAATGTCATTCTTGAGTCGTTACTTTGGATGTCGAGTATGGTCACCTGATGGAAACACCCTGGCATCTGGCGGCGACAACAATATCATCGGAGTTTGGGATCCTACGAACGGGGACTGCTTCTGCATGCTAGCAGGACATTTGGGGATGCAGCGTGCATTGGAATTCTCCTCAGACAGCAAGCTTCTGGCATCTGCTTCAGTCGACCAAACAGTCAGAATATGGGACATTGAAAAATACCAATGCCGATTCGTCCTTGCGGGCCACACAGGAAAAGTAAGGCGGCTGTCATGGTCAAGAGATGACACCAAGTTGGCATCAGGATCTTCCGACAGGACAATCCGCATCTGGTGCGCCTCCACAGGAAGTTGCCTGCAAATCCTTTCAAACCCGCTGAATCGAGAAATCGATTTTATTTCCTGGTCTCGAAGTGAACGGATTGTCGGCGGCACGGATGGTCGCAGTACATTCGTTTGGAATGCCACCAATGCAAACATGGAGCATTCACTTGGATTGGACCTACATCGCGATGCCATCACGCGTTCATTGACATGTTCTCACGATGGAGATAGAATTGCAGCCGGTTCGTTGATTGCCCATGTCATTCGCATTTGGAGCATTCCTGAGTCATCTTGCGAGAGGGTTCTCGCAACTCGAGACGAGGAAGCTCGAGAAATGGATCGATGGGCTGATTTTGAAGATGGCAGCAGCGAAGATCGGAATACGAAGATGGAGGCAGCTCGCAACAAGAGGGTCAGGGGCTTGCTCTGGTCGAGTGATGATTCGCTCTTGCTGTCTATGTGTCAAGAGTTCATTGCAATTTGGGACGTACGAAGCGGTGTGTGCACGCAAACACTAAGCAGTTCAGGCGGTATCCCCCCCGCGTTTTCGCCTTATGAAGCATCATTCCTTATTCGAGATTTGTCCGAAATGGCTGACCCGGTTGGAATCGCCTGCAAGGATGTTTTAGTCTTTGGAGACAAAGCGTGTGCTCTCATTGGCTATTCGAACACCATCAAATTCTTTCAGCTGGTCCGTCGTCACGATGGAAGTGGCAGAAGCTAGCCAGGAGTCCTGTCAGCTACCAGGCACTGAGCCAGCTCCAAAGGGGTCAGAAACACAGTTTACTTTTATACGTTTACTGATTCTATATGAAGCTTCGTTGGACTTCAACACCAATTGAACTGGTACAGTACGGATCATCGCAGAGCCCCAGCTGGTGCTAGTTGAAGTCGTGCTGGCTGAGATCTCTTTTTTGCTGGATGGTGTCCGCTTGCCTTGACATCATGGTATTGCTTGACATCACTAGGGCTGATCAAACTGTGAATGTAGGGGAGAAAAACCCTGGCATCGCCATGTAAGTCAAGAGGAGAAGTCCCAAGGCCGCAATTCGTTCCACGCCCACTAGAAATCCACTGCATAGCTGCTTCACGTGTTCAGATGCAATGCCCCATCTCTGTAACTGACTTGTTGCCATGAAAACAACAATGGAAAACAAATGGAAGCATAGATAAAGCACAATGCCTAGTACCATGACATCTTGGTTGTGCTTGGTGGTTCTTGTCGGGTTGGATGGTGCTGAGCTTTTGCCTTGCATATTGTCTTTCTTGTCGTTAGCTAGTACCTGGTAGTTGCGATTTGCTCGGTGTCTTGTTGTTGGTTTGTCCAAGCTTTTTATGGCATATCCGAGATTTCAGCCACTCCAACTCGAACGTCGTTGCGTCTGAGCGCTGTTGCACAGATCCGGCAACATTTCGAACATGATGTCTCTGTGCGAGATGCAATCGTGCTCAAACCCATTTCTCGCGGCACGGCGCAAACACAGATCGAAGCATGACAAAAAAATTGGTTGGGCTCAATTTGCGCGGGCTTAGCCTCGTTCCACCATAGCATTAGCCTCAGCTTTGTCCCTGAAGATAGAGTACGTGCGTCCACCCCAAAATGAGTCCTTAACTGCGGGCTCTGGATTCTCCACGTCCAAGATCGGGCGGTTCAGGGATTGTAAAATTCTTTAGTGACAAGTGTATTGTTGAAAAGGCAAAATCAGAGCGTACCGTATCAAATGGCAAATCGCACGGTACTCCGCACCCCCGAGCCAGAGGCCAAGTGTCCCTCTCGCCACTAGCTAGACTAGCTAGTAGATTGTTCGATTCAATCCACAAACTAGGTTTCATTCATTTTCAATTTAAAAAGTTGGTTTGCATTCCCCAGATCCCGTTTCCTCATAATTGACCTGTTTCGCGACCTCACTATCATCCTTGTCAGCATGTAGCACAGCCCCATCTTCCACTGTAGGATCTTCAGGAAAATTTTGTATTCCAGAGAAAGCTCCAGATTGAAACTCATTGGGATCTTGGACTGCCACCACCAAATCATCACTGCTGGGTCTCTGAGAAGAGCCAAAGATCGACAATGCCCTCCAGAATAATGACGAACGCCTTCGATCATTGCGGAATTTGTCGAGACTGCTGCGGCTTCGTGTGGTGCCATTCATGGAACTGTCGAATTCTTCATTGGCTTGTTTGGTTTGACAGCATATAAAATCCAGTGTTGCGTGTCGGATATCAGATTTCAATAGACTAAAGATCGACGTGACAAGCCCGGTCGCATGGCTCCAAATTACAGTAAAATAGTAGACCCAAATGTTTTTGGCTCCCACCATGAAGCAGATGATTGTGGGTGCCCACATGAGTTCCATAACGAGGAATATTCTGGCAAAGAAGATGGCAATTTCCCGAGTCCTTCCATTGTCGGGAAGGAGTCCACCTCTAGCAATATGTAGAGCCACATAGCATACATGGAGAATGGGGATGAACAAGAGAGGAACGAGGAACAGGAAGTATGCCAATTTTGAGTGTGTGTCTTCTCCCACCATTGGAACACAAACAACCCCTTGGAGAGCATCTGTTTGTACAATGAATAAACTGATGGTAGCCACCAGACATGCCCAAAGGTACGAAGCAGTGACCAATAAACATATTCTCTTTTGAGAGGGTGGAAAGTACCTCTGTCTCCTCATTGATGCCTGCAGAAGTATTTTGAGTTCTTGAGCTACAACAGCATTTAGGTAAAAGTTGCTGATGGCAAAGAAAACAACAACAAAGAGCTGAGTTTTGCACCAATGACCATAATAGCTTCCCGTTGCAGCCAGAATATTGGATTGAAGGGCACAGTATCCATTGCATATTATGTCAGGAAGCATAATGGCCAACAGATACTGGTTGAAACCATTGGTCCTGGTTTCCTTGGTCAGCAAAATGGCCAGAAATACCAAAAGGTTGAAAACTAGGAAGATGGAAAATACAACTCCATTCCCAAGCCACATGGAAACCAGCTGTTCATCACTGGGAGCCGCGATCAGATGATCGTGATGGCTAGAAGTCTCATTCAAGTCCCACAGACGAAGCTTGGGGTAGCCAAGGCTAACATGTTCATTACCGGTACCGGTTGCAGTGGGCATGGCTTCAAACTCGTCTAACCAGCTAGCCTTTCGGATTTATGTCAAGGAGCAATGGGGGCGAAGCTATTAACAGGCGGAGCAGTGGCTGAGGTGGTGGGTGGTGGGTACCGGTGGCCGTGGTGGTCGTATGTGGAGAGAGCAATGAGGACGGAAGCTGGTGACACGCTAAAATTATTGGTACCGGTACTGCTGTACGTGGCTCTTCACTCTCCACGGGCAAGAGCAACAGTGCGTCGTTTCTTTGTCATTCGGAACCCCGGACGCAGCCAACATGCAAGACTGCTCAAGCGAATAGAACAACGGCCAAGTCTCCTGCCATCAGGGCTGCGCAGCATCCATGGAAAGCAATTGAGTGCAGTGTCTTGACTGGTTGTTGCATCTGCTGATGGTTGACACACGGGGAAAAGTGCAGCACAACAAAACCAAGGAATAGCACCCTTGCACGATGGCTACATCTGCCTCTGGTGACGCTTTCTATGATGAAGATGAAGGGCCTGCACCTTACCGGTACGGTAGCGGAGAAATGATTCCAGTTGTCGTCCATGCGATAGCTGAACTGGAAGAAGAAGATAACATTCCAGTTGTGGAAGCAGCAGTAGTGACTCAACTTGAAAACGATGATATCCAACCGAGGTATCGTGATCCACTCCGTCGAGACAATGGCACTCTTCATAGTACTAGGGCGCCACAAGCAGAGTTGCGCCCCTCCATGATGGACCGTGTCATTCCAAAATCATCCGAAGGCAAAGCATTTTGTTTGGCACTGGCAGCTCTTGTCGCCTTCACTTTGGTTGCATCCACCGGGTTGTTCTGCTCACTGGGAAACTGTGATGTGGCAGGCAGTGGATCACCTAATGCGGACAGCGCCGGTGAAGATGCTGGCAACAATTTTGTTTCCCGTGAGTGTCTCGGAAGAGCCAATGCTTCAACTGTTCCAGATCTTCTCTAACACTAGCACCACAGTCTCACCCTCCTCAGCAACAGTTTCGCCAAGCTCTGCACCCACCTACTGGAACCAAGCAGAAAATTACACACTGTCCGTGGACATGTCTTCACTTGTGATTTCCACCTCAAACTTCTTGCTTGCCAATCACAACAACGACAACGACACCAGCACACCCATGATAGAGAAGCTCATTGAATCAATCCTTGAGGGATTGCCCATTGAGTCATCAAATCCCGTGGCCTTGGTTCCAGGCTCAGCTGAGATTGCGCAGGAACCTTTGGCACTTGCGATTCAAGACTGCGTCGTTGGCATTGAAGACCGCAACGAAAACAACAACACGCATTGCTACTTTGTTCGTGTTCACTTTCAACTGTTCGTCACGGAGGCTCACAAGGCCCGTTACAAGAGACTGTGCTCACAATTAGGAGCATCGCTGACTTTGCTCACAGAAAACAATGGACACCTTATTAGGAGCTTTGTTGTCAAAGAAGAATCCAATCTACTTTTTCAAGATGGCAGGATGGATCATTGCGAGCCGGTCAACAACGATTCAATAACGATGACTTTGACACCAAGTACGGCACAACCCACCGCAACAACAAACCCTTTACAGCAGGCAACACCAGCACCAACACCAGCACCGGCTCCCTTGAGATTTGACTTTCACTACACCTTCTTTGATGACCTTGTGCCACTGGAGAAGCCCACTGAAGCACAACTATCAGCATTGGTCTGCCAAACGCAAGTGTGGGTATCCGAACGGATGAATACTAACTCAACCATCAATAGTGATACATCGTTGACAATGACGGCAAAAGACATTGGCTACCAGCTTGGGAACAACAGTTTCATTCTATTTTTCAGAGGAGAGTTCAGCACAGGTGGTGAAGAAGAGTCATACTTTCCAACCCTTGAGGACGTTTCCTCTGTCCTGGACGCAACAAGCAAGAACTCCATTATGATTATTGATTCATCCGAGCTTGACTATGTGCTGGATCATGTCTATGCATCAAGTCCATTGGATGGCAGTTTGAACTATTTTCGCGATGTCAATGGCACAACCTATCATGTGGATTACGACGATGAGGCGGATGGTGCACAATCCAGCGTGATGGAAGAGGCTCACTGTCATCCCTAGCAGGATACTATCTAAAGACGTGATCCATTGTGAACTTGCAAATTTGCATCCATGCACCTAACCAGTGTACTTTTAGTTCAAGTCATAATAATGCTTTGAATTTACCGGTTCAGTACCTGCTTGGTTGGAAGCAACAGCGAGCCACTAGTACCGTACCGTTAGGGCATCTAGTACCGCGTTACGGGTATCGCGGTAGGCTCTTCCTAGCAACCTCCGTGGTTTTGTGTCGAGCAGTGATCGACACAGCACCACTTCATTTCAATGCTTCATTGATCCGGCGGCAACTTCAGGCATCAGAATTCAATAATCTGCAAACCTGGAACATCCTTTACTGCTTTCTTTTGTAGGCTCCACTTTCCTCGCTTTGCCATTCCACTTTTTAATGGATGACGTCTCATTCATGTCTGGCGGACCTTGACGTAATATTCATGTCTGAAGAATGCATTCTCGCTTCCTTCCATTGTTCTTAATAAAATCGAATCTTCCAACTGCATGTAGACCAGTACCGGTCCCGGTAGGATATATGCGTCATGCACATTCTTATATCTATAAATCTCCACTCCACTTCACGTAGCATGCCATGCTTGGTGGGCCCGGGAAGATAGACAAGAGCAAGCAAGCGAGGTTGGTCCTG
This sequence comes from Seminavis robusta, assembly GCA_903772945.1. Classification (NCBI taxonomy): domain Eukaryota; phylum Bacillariophyta; class Bacillariophyceae; order Naviculales; family Naviculaceae; genus Seminavis; species Seminavis robusta. The sequence continues at coordinate 80,046 of CAICTM010000076.1, read as the reverse complement.
GAAAAGATGACAAACCGCGGAATACTATGCACCCACGGAAGCCGGTCTCAGTGGACACGCGCAAGTAGAATAATGTCTTTTTTTCATCCAGTGGAGAAAAAGACGCTCGATCTCTGGGTTGGCGACAGATGGTACCACCGTTATTATAACTCTCCAACCAAAAATGGCGGCCACACAAACTGGCACACATCACTCTTTTTGCGCACTTTTACTACGCTACGTATGCCTTGCTTGTTATCCATTGAGAAGTAACAACCGCCCCCAAACCATTAGCATTCCTTTCCTCCCAATCTATTAGCTGAATCCAATAGGCTTGGGTAGCATACAGGTAGATTGAGTTTCTTGTTATTCTTTGTGTGTATATTCTACTCTCCAGATTCGATCATTTGGCGATAACGGTAGCCCAGATACCCATATACCCCTTGATATACCCAAGATGAGCAACCTTAGAATGCTGAGCTTGTTGGTGGTGCTGGTGCTATTGGCAGATAATGGCTCTGCCTTTGGCATGGGTGGAGGGATCAAGAAGAACAATAAAGAGATTCTTCGGTTGAATGTGGAAGAAGACAAGTTTCCCTTTTTGCATGGCGTGGGATCTGCCGATCCACTCGAAGACTCGGTCTTGATTTGGACGCGGATTTCTCCTCCTTGGCCTTTCAAGAAGCAACAACAAGAAGAAAGCAATTATCAAATTGAATGGAAAGTTTGGCCAATCTCAGATACCCTCAAGGTGAAAGCTCAACAAGACCAACTGTGGGATAATCCAGCAGCAGAGGTAGCCGCGCAAGGCAGTGTTACCGTCTCACCGGACAATGACTACACTTTGACCGTGGACGTCCAAGGCCTGCTACCCAACACCAAGTACTATTATCAATTCCAAGATCATCCAAAGACCAATGCTACCCATACGCGACGTTCTCGCGTTGGATCTACCCGCACATTGATCACAAATCAAGACGAAGTTGACGTGGCCGTCCTCTCCTGTACGTCCCTCTGGAGTGGATACTTTAACATGTACCGACACTTGGCGCACTCCCAGCAAGCAGCCGACTTGGCCGCCATTGTTCACTTGGGAGATTTCATCTATCCCGATTTGGATCCCGATGAGTTGTATCGCGTTCCCTACGGACTCTGCAAAACACACTTTTGGTTCTCCCCCACAGAACATTTCCACGGCGACCCTAGTGCTACTCAAACCAACCGCGCCGCTCCTGGAATCCGGGGTCAGCCAGAAGACAATGAAGACCCGTACGTGGCCCACATGATGGCCACGTTTCCGCATTGTAGCGAAAATCGCACCGTCTCGACCATTCCCGGACGCAGCGGTGTTCCTGACGCCGTCGCATTGAGTCAATTCCGATGGATGCATCAACTCTACATGATGGATCCCGATCTCCGCGATGCCAGAGCGAAACATCCCTTTATTGTCCAATTTGACAATCACGATTTGGGTGACGATTATCCCAGTCTCGCTACCCATAAAGGATCCGCCAAGGCAGGATACGAGTGGGTACCGCAACGCGTCAATCTCATTCGCGATGACGACGGAGAATTGACCGATGTCGAAACGTTTCGGCATTTTCCATTGGGACAAGACAATCTGTTTGATCTCATCTTGTTGGATACCGGTGCTTACATGGGCAATTATTCCTACAAGGAAACGCACGGTCTTTTAGGACAAGGACAACGTGCGTGGTTGCAACAAGTCCTCACCAATTCCTCTTCCAGCAACAGTCAATGGAGAGTGATTGCCAGTGGCAAGGCATTCATGCCACTCACACTCAACAAGTTGGGACAAGCGGTTATCAAGTCATCTGCGATGGTCTTTTTGTTTCCTCTCGGAATTTTGAGTCTGCTCGTGGCACTTCAAGTGTGCCTACATCGTCGTCGACGACGACGACTATCCGCCAATGACAAGACCAGCTTTCGTCAACGTACCCGAAGTATCGAAATGGATCTTCTCGCAAACTCGCGTCAAGGAGAAGCTGCTGCCTATGATGTCGGTGTGGGAGATGATGAAACAGAAGAACTCGTCACGGGAGGAGACCACAAGGACGAAAATTACGAGGAAGAAGAAGAAGAAGATACCGATGACGCGTCATCCGAGGAAGAGAGTGTGCCACTGTCACCGACTCGTGGTGGTGGTGGAACAGATAATCCTAATCCACCACAGCGACGTCGCAGCGGAAGAAAGCCGCGAACAAACAAGGAAATGCTCTGTGAAGCACACGAGGAGTCACCGCTCCTTCTACGATGTACGGCCACGTTCTGCCGTGGCATCACTATTGCATGGCCCGTATTTTTTATGATTGTGGCAATCTTGGTACGGAAGCTAGCCATGAAGGGCGATGGACTCTTTTTGTTCGACAACAGTCCCGTTGTTTGGACGGGAAATCACGAATCCACCATTCATCTATTTGATCTGTTGGACGAAACCAACACGGACTCCAACAATCTCTGGGTCACGGGAGATGAGCATCTCTGCTACGCATCCGATGTCTTTCGGTATAATCCCTATGAACGAGACATTCTCCATTACAATCCCAACGACGACAGTAACACGACGCGGTACGGCGTGGAAATGCTGCCCTGCTCCGGTACTCGTGGCAATCTCGATGAAATGGCGGGATCCATCCTGGGGCCGCTCTTTCATCCACGGGGCATGCTGAGTTTCCTCTCCAAATTCATTCTGCATGACGCCGTTGTCCTTATCAATAGGCACTTTCGATATTTCAACGGGGATGATCATGGCTACGGATTGGTAAAGGTGACGAGAGAACAAATCACCGCCACCTTTTACTTCTTTCCGATTCTCGAAGTCACCAACAAGCACAACACCAAAACCATGGTGGTTCGTGATGGCGGTAACAAATGGGAGTAGACGAAATGAAACGCATGCATGCATTCACACGCACACAATTTTGACATCCCATGAGAGAGAGGCAGCTACCGGTACTTCCTGCACGTGGTGGTACTATTTGCGGTAGTTGTTAATGCATAAAAAGACGAATCATTTACACGTTATCAAATCAAAAACCATGACAGACGAAAGCAAACGCGAAACGAAACGAAAGCAAATACTGCAGCTTTTGTGCTCTATGTAGCTAGAATACCTTGCTTCGCTCTCAAAGGAACCAACCACCACGCAGTTCCCAACAACTCGCGACCTTGGGGATCTGTGATTGTTACCGACACCAAACTTTTTCACAAGGGTCAAACTAGCCAATATTCATTGAGAACTGCTTCTTCAATGTTTACACTACAAGGGCACTACTAGTATTGCTCTGCACTGTGCTCGTCTCCGCACCGGTAGTGTCCATAGCTAGTCGAATTCATCCTCTAATTCATCCACGCTTCTGCTGCTGGGGCATCCGTTTTCACGGGCATACTGCAAACATTCCAGGTGACCATGTTGAGCAGCTTCGTTACAAGTGTCCACATTCCAAGGACAGCCATTTTCATGGGCATACTTGAGCACATCCAGGTGACCAAATCTAGCAGCATCGGAGCATGTCGATGAATCCCAAGGGCATCCATTTTCATGAGCAAATTTTAGGACATCCAAATGCCCATTGCTAGCAGCACATTCGCACGTTCGTTCATCCCATGGACAATGATTCTCATGAGCATACTTTACGACATCCAAAAGCCCGCCAAGAGCAGCATTAGCACATGTGTCTTCATTCCATGGACAATCGTTCTCACGAGCATACTTTAGGACATCCAACTGCCCACCAGCAGCAGCTCCAGAACATGTGTCTTCATTCCACGGACAACCATTCTCATGAGCATATTTTAGGACATCCAAATGCCCCCCACCAGCAGCATAAGAACATGTGTCTTCATCCCATGGACAACCATTGTCACGTGCATACACAAGAATTTCGATACTGCTAGTTGCAGCTCTGGTGCACGTCCATGAATCCCAAGGGCATCCATTTTCATGGGCATACTTCAAGCATTGAACAAATCCTTTAGCAGCAGCAGCAGAGCATATGAATTCATCCCATGGACAACCATGCTCATGAGCATATTTTAGGACATCCAAGTGCCCATGATCAGCAGCATCATGGCATGTTCGTTCATCCCATGGACAATGATTCTCATGAGCATATTTTACGACATCCAAAAGCCCACCAACAGCAGCATTAGCACAGGTGTCTCCATTCCATGGACAACCATTCTCATGAGCATATTTTAGGACATCCAAATACCCACCACCAGCAGCATCAGAGCATGTTCGTGGGTCCCATGGACAGCCTTTATCATGGGCATACTTGAGGCATTCCAAATGACCACCACGGGCAGCTCGTGCACATGTCATCGCATCCCATGGACAACCTTTTTCATGAAGCCATTTAAGTAGTGCAAGATGTCCACCTTCAGCAGCAGCACCACATGCCTCCTCATCCCAAGGAAAGCCTTTTTCAAAGTGGGCCCACTGCATGACAGCAGGATTTCCAGTTTTGGCGATTGCTTCACAAACGTTGTCATGGGCAAGTGTTTCATTTGTGGAACCTTGACTGCACCAGTAGGTGGCGCACTCAACACTGTTGAAGGCAGCTGTGTACAATGTGTCGGTGCTGGCAGCATCAATCCTTGGTTCGAAACCTCTGATCCTGGGAGGATCTTTGACTTTGTCACAGTATTCCTTGTACAGCTGATTCATTTTTTTGCTGACAGCTCCTGCAAAGGCATAGTGACCCATCCCAACAAAAGGAAATATCTTTCCCACCAAAATATCATCTCGATGCAACAACAAGGAGATGGCTGGAAGGTCCTGCGAAACATGAAAATCTGGAATTGAATTCATCACTAATTAAATATTTTCATCACCATTCATCACCATTCAACACATTGGTGATGAATTCATCACCATTCATCACATTTCATCACGGTTTCATCATTTTCATCACCATTCATCACCATTCATTATCTCTATAGTAAAACAGTAGTATTTTTCATCACGATTCATCACCAGTCATCACGAATTAATCATTTTCATCACCATTCATCACCATTCAACAAACTGGTGATGAATTCATCACCATTCATCACCATTCAACACATTAATCAAGAATTCATTATAATTAAACTATTTCATTATTTGCAGGACCTTCCTGGAGGTGAGACTTTCTGTCTCTTGGGGCTGGTCTCAGTACAAGCTGACATTTTGGGAACTGTTCTATCGTGATACAAGTATGTTGTGTTTAGCAAAGGAGCTTATCCCAAGAAGAGACCACCCTACAACTTCGTGGCTGGCACCATCACCATAACCATGCGGCAAATGGATCGTCTTTTACACCAAAAATAAATATTAAAATTAATAGATAATTTCCCTACTCTAAACCCCCCCCTATATAAATTAATAATAGATACTAGTACGTTTAGGAGAGAGGGGGCTATCTAACAAGTCATGCAGAGTGGTGCCATCGGTAGTGGGAACTACTACTAGCTAGCCAGTAGTAGCACTGGGAGAGAAGGGAGGACGGGAGCAAAAAAGGGGGGGCTGTGGGGGAAGGTGAATATGGTGAGCAAGACTATGAGGATGTCCACGCGTTATTAATTTTAAGAAGAAGGTTTTCCCTTTCTTTTTAGATACTACCGTATCAGTAACCCAAAACACAATTGGTTTTCCATTTTCCATATTCCATAGGTGCCAGCACACAAAGCTCACAAAGCAAGCTCATGATGCGAAACTTGTTTCGGCTGGCAATGTCATGTATCCACACGCACTCGCTTCTTTGTGGTGCCCAACTGGCAGATAGATGCATTGTACCAGCCATTGCAGTATGAGAGAGTCGAGTCCGGGCAAGCAAGCATCTGAGATGCATAGTCTACGAGTCGATCGAGGCGTTCAAAGTGGCAGTAGATTGCAGATGGCAATATAAGATAGCGTTGCTTATGCATTATGTACTGTAGGTGCCTATAGATAGATACATGTGAGTTGTTAGCACTACACTGTCCACCGTTCCTGCGCCTCCTCTATGGTTGTTGTGATGGTTGTTGTTGCTGTTGCTGTTGGAGAAGAAGAATCCCCATTGAGAAGTATGGAGAGACAAATGGACCACACAAAGAATATGCAATTGCAGTATAGAACTCGTAGCTGTGGTGGACAAAATGCCATGTTGATGAGACTAGCTGGCACCCACAGTTTCCAATTGGCCAGCATGGTCATGACAAAATCATGTTGTATGTGTTGCACAGCATTCTGTCCCTGTAGAGTATCCAAAAAGAAAAATACCCCCAAAGTAAAGAGTGGCGCCCAGATGAGTTGATCAATGGCCAACTTGAGAAAGGTGGTGCGTGTCCAGGGATTTGGGGTAGGAGGAAGTTTGGCATCCAATAGGACATAGTAGTAATGTGTAATGGGAGCTTGCAAGAGTAACCCCATCAAGAAGAAGCAGCTTGTTCGGTACAGATCCAAATGGACAAACCATATACCACTGCTGGTACTACCAGTACTACTGCTACTAAAGATGGACAGCTCTTGAATGAGTTGACCGGCCAGATCTCCAGCTCCCGTTAAAATGGCGGAAGTCAGAGACTTGGTCAGAATGGGCATTTGATCCAGTTGCGCTTCGTACCATTGCCATGCCCGTTGACAGCCAGAAAGCAAGGAACACTCAGCTGACTGCGGAGGATTTGAATGCGCCGGCTTGTCCAGACCCAACAAGGGAGAATTTTCGTCAATGGAAAAGTGGATTGCCTGGAATTGCGTGCCGTGAAATGATCCTGTCTCTTCGTCATTGTCGTTGTCGTCATTGGAAGAGCTCATGCCCAAGTAGTCCACATCTTCTTCTGGTCGAGGACTCATACTATCTATCTCTGTCTTCTCGTACTATTAATAGCAACTATGAGGATATCTACAGGCAGTATGTGGTGTGGTAATGTTTGGTCAGGACCATCAAACTGTCGGAGTAGTGCCGAACAGATCCTTCCGCCTCAACGAGGTGGCTGCGACGCTGCGACCTCTTGCATGGTTGGAGGCTTCCCACGGCCAACACAAAGATCGGCACAACACGTCGGCAGCAACCTGAGAAAGAATTCCCACAAGAATTCTGATGACGTCACGATCATTAGAGCTAGGGATAATGGATCTTTTGCAAAGATGGAAAAGAGAGAATAAGTCCGATTGTACCGGTACCAGTACGAAAATACTGATGTTCCAACAGAAGATCCACAAAGATCCCAAAGTTGTGCGTGCGAAAGAGCTGAAGGTGGAGGGTGGAAAGACAGAAGATACAAGAGGTCACAGTGAAACGTTGCATGTGCGTTCTGCGGTTGTCAACCAGCATTGCCATGGCAAAACAAACCATCGATGAGCTGAGTTGACAGCTCTCTCATAAAATCAAAATACTGTAGCGCAAGAAGCAACTCTTCTAGCTAGCTAGCTATAATACTCAACCAAAAAGATATCTTGTTTTTTAAAAAAGATAACATCATGTCAAAACGCCAAAATGATTACGAAACCATAGAAAGCAATGACGACAGCGACGGCCAAGAGTCCATCAATCCTCGCCACGATCAACTCAAGTCTCATCCCAAATTGTGGGCAGCCATTGGGGTCATTCAAACACTCATGACGGCAGGAATCATTTTTGGATGGGCGTCTTTTTTACCTGTGCTTCGAGAAGAAGGAGTCGATTTTACACCCCAAGCATTTTCGGTCATTTTCACGGGAGGAGCCGTGGGAAACTACATTTCCACACTCTTTTTTGGACTCATTGTCGACAAGTACGGACCCCGTGCCACGGGCATTGTGGCATCCATCCTCTATGCAATAGGATTGCTGTTTTGTTCTCTGGTGCACAATTACGTTTGTTTGGCCGTGGGATTTGCACTGCTCGGATTTGCCGGACCCGGTATTCAAATGCCCACACTTCATCTCGCCAATCTATTTACAGCTGGAGCATCCAGCAACAACAATGATGACGACGACAATAAGGAATCATCGGAAGAGAGCAGCGGAGGTGGTGCCATCTTCATGTCTGCTCAGGCGGCTGCATTTGATGGAGGCACTGCCATTTTTGCCATTCTACGGGTCCTCTTCCAGGCCACGGGGTTGTCCTCGACTACCTTTCTGAGACTCTATTTGGTGGTTCCAGCATGGGTATTCCTGACTTCTGTCTTTGTCTGGCCCGATGAAATTTTGGAAGATGAACGGGTCGAAAACAGTGATGATGATAATGAACCAAAGCGACAATCCTATGTCGGTCCAGGTTCTCCCTACATATCTCCCAATCGAAAACGCAAGCCGCCAACTCCCACCACCCTCATCAATGCCCCCTTGAGTGTCGTATTGAGACATCCCGCATTTTGGTCGCTGGCTACTTGGGTTTCCATTCATATTCTCAAACTCAACTTTGTCGTCGCAACCATCAATGATCAACTCGAGGATCGCGTCGATCCAGAAGTGGCCGCACATCTCATTGATGTTTTTGGAGCCATGTTGCCCTTTGGGTTTGTCGTCTTGCCCATTGTCGCGACCTTTTTGGACAAATCCGCCACTCTGGCACTCCAAATGGCCAACATTGTGGGAATGCTCTACGGAGCCGTCATGGTATTCGCACCCGGCAGTCGATGGTTGCAGACACTGGTCGTATTTCCTGCCGTGGCATGTTCTCGACAATTGGTCTACTCCACCGTCTTTCATCAAGTGGGACAGCTCTTTGGGTTTGCCAATTATGGGACTCTGTTGGGCTTGTGCAACCTGCTCGTGTCGACTGTCAGCACCGTCCAAACACCCTTGGTCAATTATGCCGAGACGGTGGGATCCTACACGGGATCCAACATGGTCTTGTGGTTGGCCACCTTGCCACTCTTTGTCCTTGTCTTGTGGTCCGATCCAACATCTTCCTCCTCCTCGTCGTCTCCTCTTGGTGCGCGCAAGGGGGAACGTGCACCTCTTGCCATGGATGACAGTGAAGCCGATCATGTCAATAAGAAGCGATACAGTTCCGTGTTGGGAGAACTTTCTGTGTAGTTAGATGATAGACAATTTTTCTGTGTTAGATCTTTTTTGAGTTTGTTGAAAAAAAGATACTATATAGACTAATGAGAGTCAGAGAGAGAAATCAATGACTGAGATATGATATCAATGATGGCGCTGAGCCTGGAGCATCTCGGCCACAGAAGCAAGTACAATTGGACGTCAATTGGCAGCGGGACATCCCCAGAGTCCAAGACGACAGATATCTAGACCACTCAAGTCCATTCCTATGCCAGGGTATCCACGAGCTTGTGCTGCTTCATCGCCATAAAACGAAGCCACAACGGTGGGGTAATCATTATCAATGGAAGCCTCTTGGTTTTGTTTCAAAATGTCCAAGCAAGATTGTACTGTTTCTTGATCTGGTTTGATGTCGGTGTCAGGATGGTGTGAGCCTTTTTCGTATACCCAAGCTTCTTGATCCAGCATGTCTCCCAGCGTAATACAAGCCTTGCCTTTTTGGAGCATGTAGGCTACTCTGTGCGTGGCCAGTTCCACGGAAGATTGAGCCAAGGATTTCAGTTGGTCAGGATCATTATCACTAGACCACAAGATAGCTTCAATCCATCCTCTCTTCAGTAAAGATTGGTTTCGGAAAGCGTTCTTGAAAGCTACATCCAGACGGTCCGTCCATCCGCCTTGAGCATCGTCCGCCATGACCAGTCCCACGGACAAATTTGCAAACAGGTCTGGAGGATACGAAGCCAGCACCTTGTCCAAAGATTCCTGAGCAGCCTCTTCGACATTCTGACCCAGCAACTCATCTAAAAGGGCAGGAACGTGTGCTTTGGCCATGGGATTCATGTTGCCCAGTGGGTATCGAATATCTATCAGATCCACCAGCATGGTATCCAAATAGGCTTGAAAGCGAAATTCTTTAGGCATTTCATAGAAGCCACGCTGGATGGCAAGAAGCGGCACAAGTTTCATCTTCTTTTTCCAGTACTACACAATAGGGCAGAGCACGTGTTGACAGAAGACCATTCCCATTTGTGATCCCTTTATCTGTTGTGGCCGCTTTTTCTTGCTCCATGGTAGAGTCACATGCATGACATGCACCATTCTCGGATCCGGATCCATGAATGGATAGGCTTCCCAAGCAATAAACCAGTGAGATCAGTCATACATCACATAAAGGCTGCAGTCCGGTCCAAAGATGAGTCTCCACAACGTATCCAGGCGATTGTTGTACAAGGACATCTGTAGAGTCCGAAAAGACCACTCCGGCTTGATTGTTGAATTTGCAAAAACCAACTTCAATGCTTCGAAGGCATTATGTTATGGTACTTTCTTCGAATTCCTCTGTAGATCCCCTCAATAAGAAACGTGGAGTGGTTCCCACTGCAAAAAGGTTTTGCTTCAAGATCTTTCCTCCCACCCCATGCACCATTCAAAGGAAAATGGAGACCCATTGGGTTGCTTCTCTGGGTGGGTGCCCACATCGAACTGCACGGAGAGTCAAGTTGGCAGCCAACTCTGGATCTTGCTGCACTCCCCCCCACTCGGAGAGACTGCATGGTCTTGTCTTCCACGCATGGGTATGTTTCTTATTCGCAGGGCAATTTAAAAGAAGATCTGGAGGGAAAGATTTCGGATTAACATTCGGTCAGAGCGAAATAAACCGATTTCGTAACATCGGACATTGATTAATTAGGACGCACAAGTTCCCTCACACAGTGGCTGCCAGAACCACCAATCGAAAGCATCCAACACGAACAAACCGTCGTCTTCTCTCAGCATTCCAGCAGAAAAACAAGCAACACAAGCATCGAAGCACCATGGTGGACGGCAGCAGTAAAAGCAGCGGAGGCCTCAAGGGCTTTTTCCAAAAAGCGTACAACTCTCTGGAAACATTGGGCAAAACGGGTGGTGGCTATGTGTTTGCGTATTCCATGTGGGCCGCCAAGACGGGAGGAACGCTAGGATTCTACTTTGCCACCACGGCCATGGTCACATTCATGCCTCTGCTATTCGAAATCAGTCGAGAGAGACAGGTGAGTCTTAATTAGTTAGCACTACGGTACTAGTAGAGCTACCCTGGTGAACTGAAGGAAAAATATGGGTATATACCCCTGGTTTTTATCTTTCCATGTGAAGTTCTCTCATCCCTTATCTTTCCTTCCGTTCTTTCCTGTTTCTACCTATTTTTCTTTGTGTATGTAGCAACTGGAGACAGAACGGTCTCTTGTGAAGGACCTGAGAAGTCAAGGATTTGGAGACCGACAATTACAAGAAATGGGATTTACCACCGCCTCGATCCATGAACCTTCTGTGGCCTCCCTCAAGAAGTAGATTATGTTTCAGGTTCCTTCCTTTCTCAAGAGGCAGGTTACTTTGTCTATATTTATTTTGTTTGGATTGGCGGATGGCCAGCATATACTTTTTTCTATCTCCGCGTCTAAACGAAACAGAATCCCCATTTTGAAGTGCTTGCTAGCTTGGGATGTGGTTCCACACACACATCCATCTCTAGCTACTAGATAGATACTATCTCTAGTTACACTTCAGAATAAAGAATGATTTACATAGTTTGAATGAGCACGAAAAAGTTGCATTTGCTATAATAGCTGGCTACCGGTATCCCAGAGTGCATTGGATGGATTGCCCGAACATACATGATGGGACTCTGGCTCGTGCGGTTTTGCCAGAAAGAATCCCACGCGAAACGGTTCGCATCTTCGAAGTATTCGGAGAAGTCTTGTAGATCTAGTTTACTCCGCCTCTACTCCTGCTCTCCCGGTAGCTAATATATCCGTCTACCATGACATCTTCAAGTCTTTGGCAGCAACCAACTCAATCCCACGGAATAGCGAGGGTGATGATTTTTTCCTTTCATGAAAGAAAGCAAGCTCCAGACAGCCTTTTTGGTTGCTAGCTAGCAGAAGCTATGCATATACGGAAGCTATCTTACCTGTTTGCTTTTAGTTTTGCTTTGGTTGGTCAAACGATGTTGGGGGGAGGGATTTTTTTTTTCATGGACAGGTTGAGCTTGTTTTGAAAGGCGATGGCTTACCGGATAGACAGGGTTCCGCCGATTTTGGCCTTATACGGTTGGTTGGACCAAAGGGTAGCGCCAAAATGCAACGAAACCATGGGGAACCTAATGAATCGAATCTAGATTGGTAGCTAGCTAGCTAGTTAGATAATGATTGTGCCATTGGAGGGTTGGATGCTAGTGTTACGGAGGAGGAGCTTATTGGTATAGTTTTACTAGTATAGGTTCTTGATAGTTTGCTTGGTGTGAGGCTTCAAAAACTAGCCTTTGTGTCATGGACTAGAGAAGCATCGGTATGACCGGAAAAGGAACGGCAAGGAGGTTCTGGAACGGGTGAAGTGGATCGTTGGGCATCTTGTCGTTCTTCTTGGGCACGTTGTCGTCGTCGCTGAAATGCCAGTCGTCGTTGGGTGACCAATGCCGATGCGGCCGATCCCACACCACCAACTCCACCGACCACTAGCCCCACAGGACCTAGCAAGACGGCTCCGACGACTCCACCAGTGACGACACCCGCTGTGACAGCCGCCGCCGCCACGGCATTTTTGGGTTTGATTCCCGGCTTGCCGTCTTTGTCATTGTGTTTTCGATTTTCATCGTGAAGGGTATATCGTGCTTGGCCGCCCTTGTCTTTCCAAATGGCGCGTTTCTTACTACCGCTGCGTTGACTGCGATCCGTCATGACCGAGTGCTGATCATCGCCATCCACGGAAGAACAAGTCGTGCTAATCACCGAAACGGCGTCTTCGTCATCTCCATGATGATGCTGGTTAATACTACTAGTAATAGTAACACCACTACCGACGCCGTTCATGGAAACTAACGAGGCAGCTAGAGAGGGAAGATCAGAGGATGCTAGTGTCGAGGTCATTTTTAATGTATTTGTTGAGTTGTATTGATGTGTTGGAGTTTGCGAGGTTTGGATGAATGAGAAGAGAAGTGTTACAGTTCACTTGGGAGTGGAGATGTTACTTGTGTGACGCTTTGAAAGTTAGTAATCCTGGGAAACCAACCTCCCTCCAACGGATCCCTAAAGAAACGGTCAAGCCAATCGACTGGTTTTAGCACGAGCTATTTACTTCAGTCAGGTTTCGTGCTTACATCATTGGCGACATTCCGGAAACGGCTCTGCTGGCGGCTTGTCCCACTTGCACACGTAGAACCTACGTGTGACTAGTACTGAAAGAACTATCTAGAAGGATCCTGCCATGTTGAAATTCATAGGGAACACCGGCGAATGACAGGATTCGATCCTGCTTGCTGTCCAGGGAGATCTTTCTCACTGGTTATATTTTTATACAGTACAGCCATGCCAGTGCAATATTTATTTACCACTCGAGAAGCTTCTCAAGCGCTGATCAAGACGCCGTAACTGTTGAGACAGCTATTGAGACTCTTCAATGTAAGATTTATTTAGTGGATTGTAGCTATTAGTCGGTTCTATGCGTCAGTCGTTCAAAAAGTCGGGGACTTTGTGCGTTAATTGTGCACAAAGTCCGGTACTTTGTGCACAAAGTAGAGGACTTTATGCGTGAGTCGTGCACAAAGTCGGGGACTTTGTGCGTTAATCGTGCACAAAGTAGAGGACTTTGTGCACAAAGTAGAGGACTTTATTCGTCAGTCGTGCACAAAGTAGAGGTTTTTGTGCGTTAATCGTGATTAAAGTCGGGGACTTTGTGCGTTAATCGTGGTTAAAGTCGGGGACTTTGTGCGTTAATCGTGGTTAAAGTCGGGGACTTTATACGTCACAAAGAAGGAGACATTCCCACAGAACGACATTTATACTAAGACTTTTTCGACCGGCTTTCTGAAAAAGACAGTGGCGAGACACAATGACCAAAGGCTCTTTTGTACTGGTACGGGAAGGATGCTGGGTGCGTGGGCCATCCCGCGGACTGGCAAAACACACCACTCAAGAGACAAAAATATCAGATACGATTCTCCTGGCCACCGGTACCACTTTCTATGCTGTGCAATAGTAATGCTCCTATTATGATACTGACCGGTAGATGGCTAGGTCTGAAAGAGCCAAACTATACCGTGCATACCTATCTGTGTTCCTGGCTGGCGGCTATCTGGGACAAAATTGCAGACCACAAGCAGGATGCCAAGCAAAGCCCACGGAAATCCATACCGATTCCTGTGGTGCCTGCGGTGCCTGCGCTGCTCCTCTCAAGTAAGTCTACCCAGGTTGAATCATTAGACGAGCATTAGACTAGTTTCTGATCGGAAGGTTGCAAAACCAGCTGTAAAGTTCCCTCTAGCTGGTGCCATGCGTTGCTGGAAACTGCCTAGCTGGCTGAGGCTACATGTATTAGTTGACCCCAACTTTAGTTGTTGATTGGACACTTGAGGGCCGCTACTTATTCCACCAGCTTTGTTCCAAGCAGGCATGAGCCCCTTTGGGATGATGGCACTTACAGACATACCGAACGTCCGTGTATTGTTCAAGGACTTGAGCAATGTACACTTGGAGCGCTGCAAACACACTGTCCTCTGCACTTCCGCGATACGTTGGCACATAGATGGCATTTCCATAATTATAGCGGCAGTTCTGAGGCATATTCTCCACCAGCAACGTTCGCTCCCTGTGAAACTGGAGTGTTTCCTCGTCTTGATTGTACCACACTTTCCGAAGATCTTTGGAACCTCGGCAAAAACACTGGTTGGGATCGATGTAGCACTGACAAGCCCTACAATTATCTTTGTAGAATTCACACCAATGGCATTGATTCTTGGGGATAACGCCCCGGCTTATTTGCTGTTTCCTTTTGAGTATCTCACCGTAGCCGAGTGGCCGTTCTTGGCGCATTCGATCTCCTCCCCAGCAAAAGTCAAACGTCAACCTGCAACCATGTGGGCAATCATCATGGACTCCTCCGTTTCCAAGTCCTTCTTGTACAAGAGGACAGAGTTTTCTCAGCACTCGGTCTGCCCATGTCTTGTCACCAGCCGTCCAAAGTGCCAGACGGTGCCCTTGTTGCCGGCACCAAACCAGAAACTCTACGACGTGTGGTCGGATGCGAATGCCCGTCAGATGACGGCTTTCGCGAATCAATGTGCCATCTATATCCATGACGATTCCGAGTGGGTGATTATTGATGGTGCTGTCAAACTCGTCGTTGTTGTTGCAGAAAGGCATGTTGTCATTACTATTCTCCATCGTCCCATTGCTTGGATGTACCAGGTGTCGTACCTCATTGTGTGTGCAACAAAATGAGGTTCCAGTCGTGCATATTGTACTTGTACCGGTAGGTAGACTAATGTTGGGGTTGTCCTCGGCTCAAGCTGCATCTACCGATACGGATGGCTGTAGACTGCAGAAGATCCAGCAAAACGAGTAAGGCAGATCAAAGCCAGCTAGTATCCGATAAGGAAGAAGTCAGTATTACGTCGGTGGCAAGAAGTCCAATACGATTGAATGAATCGAATCTCTCGCAGGGTTACCAGTGTTTGGCTCACCGATGAATGGTCGGCGAATTGTGATCTAGACTAGTCTACTCTATGCATACTACTTTTGTCAGAACGCAGGCAACTCATTTT
Organism: Seminavis robusta; assembly: GCA_903772945.1. Classification (NCBI taxonomy): domain Eukaryota; phylum Bacillariophyta; class Bacillariophyceae; order Naviculales; family Naviculaceae; genus Seminavis; species Seminavis robusta. Next base: position 64,516 of record CAICTM010000076.1, on the reverse strand, counting down.
TTTTCAATTCAAAAAATAAAAAGGGTTTATTTTAATTGGAGTCGAGTCCCGCACAAACGACGCAGCGACGTCGCTGCGACGTCGCTGCGTCACTGCGTCGCGACGCTGCGTCGCTTTCGTGGGACTAAAATAGAATCGTGACTGCTCCCAATTCAAGTTGGAACCGAGTCGGAAGCAAAAGACACCGAGTGACGGTCGAGTCGGAAGCAAAAGACACGGTGGAGGCTGGGAAATGCAAACTGAACTAACTGGCTTATTACAGACAAGATCTTTGATGATGAAAGTTGGAAGACCGACAACCACAAAAACTGTCTCGATCTCTTGGCACCGAAGCAAGCTACCGGTATGATAGTAGCTAGCTAGTAGATGATTCATTCTAGCTAGTACCGCAGACAGACCTGGTCCAGGACTGAATACGGAGAAAGAGAATGTTTCGCTGCTGTCGTTTTTCTTCCGTTTTCTTTTTGTGGCTTTTGGTTGCTCCTTTCCTGGATTATCGGAACATCTTTAGCTCCGCGTTGTCCTCTACCCGTACCACTACTGGCACTGGTACAATCTCTGGTAAGGACGCGTATCTTGTGAACCCACCAAGTTCGCACAGTGCCATTCTCCGTCTGAGCTACGATGGATCTCGTTTTTATGGCTGGAGTGCTGCCAATGATAAAGATACCAATCTCAAGCGGGTGGCCGGGTCTTCCAGCTTACGTCGCAAACGCCGCAAAAGCAAGCTGCAGGCACCCGTGGGAAGAATACGATCCGTGCAAGGGGTATTACGTCAACAACTCGCCAAAGTCTACGGCAATGTCGATCCGGCACAAATCGTCGTAGAAGGATCTTCCAGAACTGACAAGGGAGTTCATGCCACGGGGGCCATTGCCATGTTCTATGGAATCAACTGCAACAACGATACACGTTCTACTACTATAGATAGTACAAGCGATCCTTATTTGCCATTACCCATGAAGGGAGACTTCAGTCGACTAGCCTTTGCTCTCAATCGAATGCTACCGCCTGATCTCAGAATTGCTGGGATTGCTCCGAAACCAAGCACTGACGCCAACATGATCTTTCATCCTTCCGTCTCGGCCTTTTCCAAGACATACATCTACACGTTTTCAATTGTTTCAAGAGGCACAATCCCTGATCCTACAACCAACAGATGGGTCTGGCACTGTCCTGCTCCTTCGGACCAGCAGTTTGATCTGGAACTGGCCCAACAAGCCTGTCGTCAATTCCAGAGGACACACAATTTTGCCTCTTTTCAAGGGGCTCCACGAGGGAAAACGGACAAGGAAAAACGACAAACGGCATCTCCCATTTGCACCCTTCATTCCATTTCCGTGCAACCACAAGACACCACCACCACAATACCGTTTCCATCGGCGCCAACGATTACCGTCACTGTCACGGGGGATCGATTCCTCTACAAAATGGTACGATTCCTAGTGGGTGCCATTGTCGACATTGGACTCCACAAGAAAACGTTGCAAGATCTAGAAAAAGCTTTGGAGGAACATGACTGTACATCCAATAACGAATTTACCACGTGTGCTCCAGCCCATGGACTGGTTCTGCAAAGTGTTCATTACAACAGCAGCAATCAGCATCCTGACGACGATTGTTTTGATTGGCAACCGCTGAGGAATTGAGTGGAGTTTGCGTGGGTTTGGGCCAATTGCTGTTTTGGGAAACCCATGGCTTTGCGGTACACGACACGATACGTCTTCTTGCCAACGGGGCCAATCGATCTCGACCCAATGCTTCCATCGCCGTCTCAAGAAGCTATCTCTAACCCTGAGTGCGTTGCGTCTCAAGGCAGTCTTGGACATTACGCTCGGCAATCACATTGTTGAGTTTGCTGTTGGCACTGACGTATACTTCAAATGGCTCAGGGATTGAATTCGTGTGTCCCTCTTGTCCGACATGAATATGATCGACTCGAACTTGACTTCCGATGCCACGCCGGCACAAGTGAACAGGATAGCGCAATGGAAGAATATCATCCTTAATGCTGCTCACGCAAGCGAAAAGGACCTGGGGCTTCGGGTTGAAGGGCCCGATAGGCCTTTTTGATTTCATCCAGAAGGTCACGCAGTTTGTCCATGATTTGCTTCTTGAGCTCTGCGCTCCTGGCGATCCGTCTCTCGAACGCCGGGAAGAACTCGTCTGGGTGATACCTCAACCGCAAAGCACGCAGGTACGCTCTTTGTGCCAACACTGACATCTCTTGATCGAGGGCCAAAATGTTGGAATCATCAGGGGATGGCCACTCGATATCTTCAAGCGAGTTGATCTTGCGTCTCGAGGACTTGAAGGTATTCCACGCTGAGTCTGCTTCGATGCGAATGCATCGATAAGAGGGGAGTGCCACATTGTGAGCCCGGAACTTTTGGGACAGCTTCTCCAAGCACGTCTGAGCAGGTTCGCAGAGGAATAGATGTTCCTTGGCCCTTGTAACGGCCACGCATAAGATGTTGGCTTCGTCGTCTTGGCAAACCTTGGATGTTGTTGAGTTTATGATCCGCCCAAAGTCGAAGTCATCAAAGACCAGCACACGAGAGAACTCGAGACCTTTCGCCTTGTGGACTGTAGATAAGACCACCCCAGGAAACTCATCGGGGTCACCCTCAAGCGGACAAAACGACCGTTGAATCGAAGAGATAAAGTCTCGTAAGCTCTTCCCTTGCCGCTTTAAAAACAAGAGCAAGTGAAAGGACTTATTCAAGTCTGAATCACCCTCATCGTCAAGGAAAGACTTGATTTCCTCAATACTTGAAAAGACCTCATCCTTGTACCTAAACCTATGGTCATCGTTTTGATAACTGTACTCGGGAGCCACTGCAAGGAAACACCGGTATTCCTCATCCTTGTACCAAAACGTATGGTCATCGTCTTGATAACCGTATTTGGGAGCCACTGCAAGAAAAGATTCCAGATCAAAAGTCCATTTTGGTGGATCGGGAACGGGGCGCCTGGACCCGTCAAGAAAACACCATCTGGTGGGCTCGTTGAAGAAAAGGTATCTGTACAAACCTTGGTTGGTCCGGCACAGAACCACGCCGCGATTACCAAATCCCTCGTCGTTGTGTACTTGACCGGCATGTAGAGCACGTCCAACGAGCTCTTCGCCGCCAACGACCTTTAGCACTAGAGAAGCCAACTTTGCGATGTTGCTGCCAAAGCGAAAGGATCCTGTCAAATTGTACTTGTGGGCAGTGAGTTGCCACATTTGATGAAATGAATCGGAGGCACCTCGGAATCGGTCGAGCTGCTGATAGCGATCTCCAAACAAGTAAATGGCCCTGCCTTGTCGGACCCCGGGATCGCCCCAAAACAGATCGGCTTGACAGGGCGTCAAATCTTGTGCTTCATCCACAAGCACAAACTGAAAACCACTAGTGACGTCACACTCCAACTGGCATACTTTCATGTAGCCATCATGGGATATGCCTTGAATTGGCGTTCCTAGGTCTCTGACAGAATGACATCTCTCTGTCACCACAGCAAAGAACTGGGCCGCCCATTCCTTGTATTTCGAAACGGGGATCTTGTTACGCCATTGGAATCTTTTGGACATGTTTGTATTGTGTTTGGCTCTCCAAAAAATGTGCTGATCATCTAGCAATGCATGGTCTGAAGCCTGAAACTTGTGCACGGTCTCGCGTACATACGATGCAACCGAGTTGACCTGTCGTTTGAATTTGCGGCTATTGGGGTCAGCATTGGGTAGAAACATCTTCATCTCCTCTTGCAACTTGACCACAGCTTTGATGTCATCCAAGGTACAATCCTCTTGTGGTTGGAAGCACATCATGTTGGTCCCAAAGTAATGCCTCAAGACAAAGGCATGGGTTGTTCTAATCTCCATATTCGTCTTGGGGAATTTGCCAGATTGCATTGCTTCAGTTTCGTTTTTCTTGCTGAAGACCAGGTAGAGTTTGTTGGAGCCTGGATATTTGGTTTCCAGATTCTGACATAGAAGGGCAATAGTTGTGGTCTTGCCACACCCGGCCAGAGCATTGACACAAACAGGATTGCCTCCGAATTGTGGCGTATGGGCCAGAATTTCTTGTTGCTGGGGGGTTGGCTGAGTTGCCTCTTCATTGCTTTCTTCCTGATGATCTTCTTTGGGATCTTGGAACACCAAAGCTGCGCCATTCTCGTTGCTTGCTTCTTCCCCTGGTGCCCTGTTCTGGGGCGGTCCGATGCCAACCTCGGCTGATCCTTCGTAAGTCAAACGACGCCTTGTCGAAGGACGCTCTTCGTCTGCAATGGCATCCGTACTAGCACGACGAAAGTCACTCATTATGGCTGTCATTCCTCGTCCTTCGTCTGCTTCACACCAGACATGTACCCATCCACAACTCTGTTTCTCGATACAATCACCAATGCGGATCCGAAGAGAGCAGCATTGGCAGTTTTGGCTCATTTCCGCTTTCCAACAACCGCATCGTCCCTGGTGCTGTCGTAGACGACACTGCCCACTGTCGGGAGTGACTGCTCGAGTTCTATAATTGGTGAGCATTTCCGTCTTCAAGCTGCGGCTATCTTATGAATGAAGCTTCAATGCGATTGTGCAATTGACTAAAGCAAAAGTACCGCAGAGGTTTTCGATGCCAAAGCCAAGACACAACAAACAAGCGTCTGTGTCCTACCGGTAGCTAGCTAATCCTGAAAGAAACGAATGGGTACTTTATCTGTACTAGTACTTCGTACCTCGTTCGTACTGCTTGAGCTTCAAAGGGCGGATCGTCTGAGAGTCTGAGAGTCCTCCAGATCCAGATCTAGTACGGTATGCTACCTGTTGGTACCTGGCTGGAAGGCTAGTCACGTGTTCTGGTAACCGGGGGATGGAGAAAATCAATGCCGTCCCATGCCCACTACTGCTTTCAGTCATGGAATAATTGCCAAGCACTTTGCCAACGACTGTTTCGAGAAACAGTGGTGGTTTTCAAAATGGCCTACAACTATCTTACCACTGTTTACCACAATCTTTATCACTAATTTTGCACTGTTTAACACATACTCGCTGACAGTGTAACTGTTTGCCACTGTCAACTGTCCTCCAAATTCTTGATCATGGTTTACCTTGCTTGGCACTGGATGACACTGGACTTCTCCATCCCCCTGCTACAGCCGTACAAGGTCAGTTGTTAAAGATCTTCGAGTCTTGCTTTTTACCCTTTCGTAAGCTCCTGCGTCATGGGCACACGAGTGCAATGAAGTGTGCAGCCTCTCGGCCACGAGCTAGCTATCACTATGGCCAGTAGTAACAATTAGGATCCTCTATCTCAAAGGCTTGCGAAGTGCTAATACTGGAACCTGGTAAGTTGCACAGCACAGCAAAAGAGGAGATGCAGTCTCCCGAAACATTTTTTTGTCTCAGAAAGCAAACTGAAGCGTCACGCGGACCATTTGAATCCGCCCCTGTGTTGGCAGTGTCCATTTGAACCGTCCAGAACGACAACGGCATCGTCCAAGAGCTGTACTGTACTCTTAGAGTGCTCAAGCCCATGGAGATTTGTCCGCGACGTCAACCTCGTTGTGAACCCTTCAGCTAGAGGAGCCGACGATGCAAACGGACAGCGTGAGACGTCACATGCACTTGGAAGACCCAACAGCGCAAGTGCCACATGGCATTGGTTGGATTAATTAAGATCCACAAGTTGGATTAGACTAGAAAAGAGTGACGAAATGTCAAAATTATTGGAAATAGCCACACAAAAGATTGGTGAGCACTCTCGTTTGATCCGCATCGGAAGTTAAGGAGAAGTATTTCTTTCGAATGTAGATCCATCCCACTTCTGAATGCCGATGTTCTCACAGACGAGGATCTTTCCAGGTGCTGGATACCCCTTCCTTCATGGAGGTCATGGAGGGATCAAATCCTTTGAGTTGTCCCACGATTTCATATTTGTTTTTCAGAGTAAACATCCATCCCGCCAGTGCGGCCCTCTCTCCCAGTGTCAATGGTTTTTGTGCTTCTTCCTCTGTCTCTTCTTCCGTCATGGTACGAGCCAGCAGCCGTGTGGCATCTCTTCCTGCAAACAAGTGATACTCTCCTCCCGATCCATAAAAGTTGCGTCCCTTATACACATTGAATACAAGGCCATCTGCCGCCATCAAGATGGGCCCGTCTTCGTCTTGTTCGCCGTTGTATGGTGCCAGTTCGGATTCTGTCCAGAATTCTTTGGGTTCAATGTACGCCTCTCGAGCTCGTTGCTCTTGATAGGCATTGTAGATGGCTTCTTGTTCTTCTCGCATTTTGCTGCGAGATCGATCATCGGCTCCATCGATATAGAGCCATCCGGCAAAGCCAGCGACCAAAACAGCCACTATCTCTGGGGCCGTGACAGACAGCTGAAGTGGTCTTCTAAGTTTACTAGTAGAACATGCACCTATACCGGTAGAAGAGTTGACTCTTTGGTCTCTGTGCACAGCCTCATTTCTAGTAGCTGAAAAAGGAGGAGGGTTCAGGAAAGCGTGGCATGGATAAGCCAGGAGAAGAACCCAGAGCAAGGGTCGACATGGGCTCCTCATGGTTGCGTCGCTGGCTGTCTTCTATTGCTTCAACAAGAGTCGAAATGGTGGGGGGTGACAATGGTCCCAAATCCGCAATGGCGCCAAATCGTTGACACCGATGACGTCAGTCAATTCAGTATCCACGAATGGTGGTAGAAAATAAAACAGCCAAGTGGCTGGCAAAGACGCGAAAGCCTCGACTGGCTGACCTCGAAGAAGATGGTGAAGGTCTAGTTCCTGCAATGGTACCAGTACCGTAATTGGTATTCTGCCTGAGTGAAAAACTTGCATCGGAGCAGGTATTTTTTTTCCAGATTTGTAGAACAGACGATTGGTCTGATGGGCCTGTGGATCAGGATGGAGGCAAGATACTGGTATCTACTGTTGTAGCATGGGAGATTGTTTCAAGAGTTGGTGAGGCGGTTGCTTGTTGGCATAGAAACATGGAAAAGCTGCAGCCATGCATGAAAGGGGGTTTAGAGTGGTACGGTAGGAAGTTTCCAATTCATTTTTGACGGTAAGAAAAGGAGAAAGGTATCATACATGTAGGATAATCTTTCCTCCTTGAGTATGGTAGAGCCTTGAACCTTGAGCCAGTGATGCTACATGTATTCATAGTATGTACACTACATCATTTTAACATACTACTTTTAAAACTACGGTATACATGTACTGTTGTACAGAATTCAAGTTATTCATGCTTTATTCAGATGTATTATTGCTGTCCTTTTACCATAAGTCCTTAGTCTCCGAATGAATCAGAAAGGGGAAGAGCTGAGTGACTCAGAGTCACTCAGCATGCAGCAACACTCAAGACAGACAACAACAAAAGACAAAGAGGAAGAGCACCCTCTGACATAAAACAAACCCACAAATTTAAGAAAGGGGAGCAAGCAAACTTAGTTTGTTGGTTGTGTGCTGTATCGGTACGGTTGCAGGATGTCGTCTGCATCTGCATCTATTACATCTCCTTATAGTGACTACCAACTTGAGGATGCCAAGTACATTCCCTTGGTGGTGATTGGGTGTATGGGGAGTTTTCTGTCCGTGTTTGGAAGCTGTGGCGTCATGTACATGTCTTGGCAAGACAAGGACTTTTCCAAGGACCTTCAGAGTCGGTTGCTGTTTGCCTTGAGTTTGTGTGAAGCTCTGTTTTCTCTGTCGACTTTTTGGAGTCCCTTTTTGACTCCTGCTTTTGTGGGAATGCCAGGATCCATTGGCACTTTCAGTAGTTGTTCCTTTATTGGATTTGCGTTCATGACTGGCAATCTCATGACGGCTTGCTACAGTGGCTCACTCAGTCTCTACTACTACTTGGTCGTACGACGCAACTGGAAAGACCATGACTTTGCCTCGTGGCGTTGGGAACCAATTCTACACGCAGTGGCGATTCTTCTTCCCCTTTTGATCACCACGGTGGCGGCTAGCACCCAATCCATCAATCCCATTGGCTTGCAAAGTCAACTGTGCCTCCTCATGGTCTGGCCTTGGCAATGTGAAGAAACTGATACCATCCCATGCACTCGATCCTCTCCCGAAATCGTGGGACTCCTCACGCTGGCCATGTTTGCCTATCAAGGATTCTTTACCATTCTGGGATTGATCTGTACCGTGCTCGTATGGAAAACTGTCCGACAGACTCTTCGCCGAAGTGTTCATCGAACCATGGATAGTCAACAAACTCAAGCCAGAATGAGACAAGTCAGAATACAAGCTACCCTCTACTCACTCGCACATCTCAATACATTTCTATGGCCGTTAATGTGCATGATCTTGAGCGCATCTTTACATCCAGCAGACGTCAAGGTGGCGATCCAGACACCGGGATTCTATACCCTCGTCTTTTTGACGTGGACATTGTTCCCATTACAAGGAGTCTTTAATTTTTTCATTTACACGCGAGTCAAGGCACGAGAATGGAGAATGCTACAACCAGAGCAATCCAGTTTCTGGGTATACCGGCAAGTTTTGAATGGAACCGAATTGCCACGAGGAGGAGGACGACGAAGCAGCAGCAACACTAGTCGAAACAACAAACGCAGTGTCAGTCGGCTATGTGGTTCCACCGAACCCATTTCCGCACCCTGGTCCACATCAGAGCACGCGATGATGCGCTCCAACAATAACCCACAACAGCACAATAATAAGAGTGAACACCATGATTTGTCCGAATGCAACCAATCCACGACGACAACAACACCGATTCCAGTATTGGATGCCTCTGTGAAAATGGAAGAACAATCGTCCGTAGATAGCACGGAACACGTGGTACTCTCCAACAGTGAACCCAATCCACAGAAGTGACCCGGAATTTGGATCAGGAACCCACCCAAGCACGACGACAACATTGGCACAACAATCGGACTGTTCATGACAGAGCAAGTCGTTCTCTGCTAGCCAAAGAGGAACCAACATGATGCCAAGTTCTTTTATGATTAAATTTGGCAGGAGAAGCAGCAAACCAACTTTTGCGATTGATTATTCTCGTCGTCGTCTGCTGACCAATCCAACAGTGGTGTTGTACGATGCATGATCGATGCAAATCTACAAGCCCGACGAGATTCAAGTAACAATCAGCATTGAGAGATGGCTGCATCGATGCATTTATTATTGTAAATGAGATCCTCTACGTACGGTTTCGGCTATAATAGCCCGTTTCGTGGCGTCGTGGAGTTCCATTGGGAATTTGTTTTGGTCAGAACAACCAAGCTATCTCTCGTCATAAACGAAACAATGGTTGGAACGCGTACTCGGCGGCGCTACCTCGTCTATTTCTCACTTTCCATCACCCGACGAACTGACAGTCCTACGGTAAAGATCAAAGAAGCAGCAGGGGAGTACATCATTGACGGGCTTGAAGAATTTCCTCCAGAGGGGAAAACCGTTTCCATTTGAGCAAGATCAATACTACCGTAGCTGCGGTGAGAAAGCATGTCTCGGAGGCAATGGCAATGCCACCGGAAGGCTTTCGATCCCAGGACTCTTACAATGTGGAACAAGAAAAGGTCTTTGCCAAAACATAGCAGGTTGTCGCCTTCACCGATTAGCTGCGGGAAGTGGGAGATGTCGTGTCCGCCAATGCGGGTGGCCAGCCCATCGTACTCACAAAGGCAATAGATGGAGAGATCCGTGCCTTTTTCAAAAACTGCCGACATCGTGGTGCGCGTGTGGTAAAGGAGGAACACGAATGAAGAAGAAATGCATTGCTTGTGCTTAGTAAGAACTGCTGTGTCGATCGATAAACCAAGGATCGAGGGAACCAAGCACGCTGCGTCGGGGTGGTTCCATCTTTACTTCCCGAACTTGTTCTTCTTTCTCTTGCCCCACAGTCTCTTTGTGGTCAATATCGAGCCCACGGGACCAGCTACCTCCATGGAGCACGTTCGACTGTTGAAGCACAAGGACAGCCCAGAGGAAACGGGCGAGGCAGCTGCAATCGTCGGAAGACTTCTCCATTTGGGAGGAATGCCAAAAGGGTGCCAACGTATACAGCGATTCATGGGAGGATTTTGGCGTGGACATTGGAAGAGAGCTTCAATCGCTTCCACAAACTGGCGGGCAACTGTATGGTGGGCCCTCACGATATCGACTCTTCTTGCTTAAGCCTGCCCCTCCCTACCGGTGGCTTCCGTAGATAATCCACCTACTAGTACTCTGGTAGTCTACCGGCTTCGCGGATATCCTGATAGAAACTTGCTGCCGACAATCCCGTGCAGTCTTGCATCATCGTGCGGCACGCACCCAGCTTCCAGCTCGAGCATGACCTGGATTCGCTTCCTCGATTCGTCGTAACTCGACCGGACACAACATGTACCCGACTCTACTGACTCTCGAAGTCGACTCTGTTTCAGTCAGGGCCGTTTTTCCCTGCAGAGAGCAGAGGATCGAAGGAGCATAAAAACAAAGATCAGCAAAAACAAAAAGCAAACAACAGCAAGCTCACATTGCAGCAGCCAGAAGCAACACCAAGACACACACACACAAGAACAGCACAACAACCAAAGATGCCCCTCCATGAATCCCTCACCAATTTCTCCATCCGCCGCTTCAGCGGGTACATCTGCCTCAAGCCCCAAGTGGGTGATGATGATAGCAAAGTCTACAACCTCAGCGCCATCAACACTGTCTGGAAGAAGTGGGCCATGGCACGCATCACACAGAAGAAGCCGCACGTCGGTATCACCAACACTGAGGAGTCTCTGAGCAGCATCGGCAGTGCCAAACATGAATTTTCCCAGGATCCAGTGGTGAAGGTCAATGGCGAGTTGAACTCTTCTCATCAAGATTTGAGTGATGAGGAGGTGATTGAGACATTGAAGTCTCTGTTCTGCACCCTGGCCAAGGCCCTCAAGCAGACCAAGACCAAGTTCAAGTTCTACGGATACACCGATAAGTTCTTGTGCCAATACAACATCTCCCACTCCAAGAAATCACTCCCTGAATCAAAAGAAGAGTTCCAATCTCAACCGAGCACCAAGAAGCCTGAATCAGAACAAGGCACCAAGAAAGTTCAAACACAGTCAAGCACGCCCAAGCTGCAGCACCGTGAAAACCTACAAGAACTCAATGCAGAGCCAGGACCAACACCAAGGCAGCAAGGCCCCAAGGAAGTGGGGGTTGACGGTCCTCAAGACTCGGTGGATGACCGAACTGAGGTTGAATGTTAGTGGGGGCTGGCTTGGCAGAATCCATATCATGAACAAACTTACACACAAGAACCTTAGAATAGGCTGTAACACCAAAGAATAAAAGGTACATGTAGACGTTCGTGCTAACTACTCCGACTGGCCAACTGGACACATTATCGTCCCTTGGGCAGTGTCGGATTGAAGGATTCGATTGTTCATGTTGCGCTCTATATAGTAGCCAGATAGAAGCACGAAAGATGTGTCTGGCGGCAGCAAATGTCTGCTTCAGCTAGAAATCGAACAACGATCCTGTCATAGCTAGAAGTTCGTGTCTAAGTATTAAACCGGTGGCTACGAATACTCTGATCTAGCTGTTTATGCCATCCCCAACAGGTGTTCCAGAAAGGCGCGAACTCGTATCATGTACACAATCGGTTCCAAATTTGATGAGGCAATATCCACCAGACGAGTGGGAAGAGCATTCAGCATGGCGGCAGCTAGCCAAGCTGGCATGGCTCCAACTCTTGAAGTCACATAACGAGGTTTGGGGTACTTTCCAAAAATGGCATCATCAATACTATCACACGTCTCCTCCATCCTTCCTGTAGTTGTGGCCACCTCGGTGAACATGCTCATGTATGATGCACCCACAACATGAAGATATATTTCCATTGCCCCCAGCGTTGCGTTTTGGTCACTCTTTGGCATTGCTTTTTCCTGCATCACTTTTACATCCTCCAGAATGTTGCTTTCCAACCATCCAGGTGCAATCAAACTCACAGAGACATCATGGGGTGCCACTTCCACTCGCAGGACATCAAACATGACCTCAAGTGCATGCTTGGAGCTTTGGTAGGCTGTCATTAATGGTGTCCCTTGCACCAAACCGGAGATGGAACTCACTGCGACAATTCGACCCTTGCTTTCCCGGAGTGCTGGCAATGCTGCCTGTGTAAGTTGATAGGTTCCCACTACATTTACTTCCAGGACTTTCCTCAGCCTTTCCGCACCTAGGAATTCAAAGGTGTTCATATCATAAAGCCCAGCATTGTTGACAACGGCAATCAAAGGCTGTTGGGCTTGTTCAATTTGTTGAAGGACTGCATCCACATGCTCTTGATTGGTAATGTCCAGAGTAACTTGCTTCACATTTGGCAAGTCAAAGGGAGATCCTTGTATCTCCCTGCGAACGCCGCAGTAGACAGTGATCTGTGGATGCTGCTCTGCTAACCACCCGCAAGTGGCACGCCCAATTCCAGATGATGTACCAGAGATCAAAATGGCACCGTCACTGTGAACTGGAAACTCTTTACGCACCACAGTGTAGTGAACCAAGAAAATCAGGAATGCAAGAGCAAAACCCAAAGTCTTCATCATGGTGGTAAGATGAAAGTTGTACATGCTAGTTAGGATAATCAAAAGACAAATAATGAACTGACTTGGCCGAGACCACGCCAAGCGCCAAGCTCATCCTTCCCACTTCCCACCACTGTCATCCACTCACAGTGCCGTCATCGAATTCTATTTCGGAACAGACTGAGACTGGATTCACACCGGTCCTCACGTCCTTCGAGACAAAAAGGCCTTTTAGGCTACCACCGGTACCCAAAGCTTTAATGATCGTGTCCCAACATACACTATGTGCTGTATTCGATCTTCATTCATTCACGACTTCAAGACCGACCGCCACCAAAAGTGCACACACACCCAGCGGATCTCGAGGTGGGGGGATGTAAGATTGCCTCGTACCAGACAGTACCGCTACGTGGACGCTAGAATTGGCTTTGGTGGGATTGATCTCTCTTCTTCGCCAGAGTGACGGCGAGACGTAACCAGCGACGGTGTGCAAACCTGCCATTCTGCTGAATTGATTTGATGTGCAAAACGGGCTCTGGCAAATACTACCAGGAAGCTAGATTAGCAAGGAGTGCGTAAAGTTTTGGATACCGGTAGCTGTCGTGATGAAGCGCAACAGGAAGTGAGTTGATCCCGAGACATTCCTTTTCTTGTCCGAAGTCCGAAAGCGCGAGCTGTATTAGTACAGTAGGACTTCTTAAAGTACCGGTACCGTTAGAACCTAAACCCAGACTCACCGCCATGCCCAACATGGATTTTCACTTCAATAGCTCGCTGGCTTAACTCAACAGCCTGGCTGGATTGAATCATTCGATTCTCCAAGATGAGAGGGAGAGGGACAATCCCTCGATGGATATGTTTGTGATGACAGTGATGACAATAAGAATGATGCCTGCTATGGTTTCCTTGTGATCTGACTATTGCTATGTACATGTATACCAGTACTGGTACTGGAACTCTTCAAATCCTCAGCAAATTTTCTTCTTGTGGGGTTGACATTGGTCGTCCTTCTTCTATCTATTGACTTCATCTATACTGTACCGGTACCGGTACCGGTAGAACCCATGCCAATAAAGATGGTACTAGTATCAGTTCAACTTCAAAACAAAAACCAGCATCTCGAGATCTCGAAGCGGCAATTGTAGAGGCACTGATCGCGAAATCAGCATCCCTAGATTTGGAGATCTTTTCTGAAAAAGCCATTGGTCAAGATGGAGCCATCATGACGGCGTCTTTGGCTGCCTTGGCGTGGATTGTGAGCCCCAAGCACATGCAAATGCACATGGTACTGCCAGCACAAGTGTTGATGATGCTGCTGGGTTGTATCATTGACAATACTGCAGCTACTAGTGCATGTAAGGACGAGGCACTGTCAGAGAAGGCATGCAGTGGCCTATTGGCCAACCTTCAAATCCAAGAAAGCCAGGCACAACGATTGTTGGGGTATCTTCAGCTTTTGGGGGTCTTGGTACTTGTGCAACAAGATAACGACCAAGGCAAGTCCTGCCATCCATTCTTCCAACTCAGTTATGGTGTCTCATTGCGAGACCAAACGTCTTCGCCTCCCAACAGCAGTCCTTGGATCATGGAATTCCTGCGTCGGCTCGAGGAGAATCTGGAACAGACAATATTGCACAACAAAAAGAGTCATGATGCCCTGTCCTTGTTTTATTGGCGTCACCTGCCGGGGCTCATTATTCGCTTGGGAGGATACAAGTCATGCCACCGCCTTCTACACGACAACCTAGACTATGCCCGTGCTCGACTGCACCACTTGGGGCTGGAAGCTACCGTGAAAGCCTACGTGGTCGAGTGGCAATGCTTGCAACACAGCATGCAAGTGGCATTAGTGTCGCTGCCTCCGCCACCAGCAACGACCAAAACATGGCTCTGCGAGCAAGTGTTGTCCATGGCGGCAAATCATCTAGCTTTGCCGAAACAACAAATCACCACAAAACAACCACAACCACAACCACAACCACAACCACAAGAGATTGCCAAGGCGTGCTTCACCTTGGCCACGTTCACTCCAGAGGGTAACAACAATCAGCCGTTGGCCACAACGCTACAACTCTTGCAGCTTGGACGTCTCCTCCAATTGACTGTGCTGGATGGACACTGTCGTCGAGTTGCCAAGGCTATCCACAACCTGGGAATTACCCGGCACGTTCGATCATCATCCAAAAAACAAAAGGGAGGAATGGAAACGGCCCATGAAACGGCCCAAGCTGAAACGGTCACTTGTACAGCCGAGCCAAAGCCGCTGTCCAAACAGTGCTTTGATCTCTCGGCACACCTCTTGCAGGACTTGTAAAAGATTGCTTGCCGTCACAACCACAACAACCACCAGAGTCCTGACATGGACAAGCTCATGGACAAAACTACTACTACCATTGTGGAACAAGTGGCAACCTCCGTCTGCCGGGCTCTCCTTCCAGTCCAATTGTGCTTGCAAGATTTGCTGCCGCGCATGGGTAATGGAGTCCAGGATGCTAGCACTCCAAGAAACGACGGGGTCCAATTCCGTGTTGGGTGTGTTCTTGATCAGCTCCATCAAGCACAGACAGATTTGCAACTATTTGCCCAATTTCAAATTGCTCTCTGCCGTAATCCATGCTCCATGGTAGTTGTGGAAGCTACCAATGAGTTCTTGGGAGCGCTGGAGGCATTGGAAATTAATGGAATTGGGCTTGGCAGAGAAGCCTCTGACCATTATGCTTGAAGCGACTCTGTAACAAGCTAGACCTCCATACATCACATTGGGATACAGTTCTGGCTTTCCCTTCATATCATCTTCCCCTCTTTCTTCGACACATCCAAATCCACTACACGGGAAACAACCCTTACATATGGAGTGGGGCCTCCAACAACACGAGTAGCCCACATGAGCTGTACGTTGCCTTGGGAGCCCAGGCTGCTGCCTGGAAGATTGATAGAGAGCATGGACATCTGATCAGGAAGGCAGAGGCAAGCTGAGTCGTACCATGGATGATTGGTGCTACCTCTATTTGGCCCCTTGCATTTTTGGCTTCGGGTTGCTCAAGAATCCAAAGCGGGCGGGTGTCTCAATGAGGTTTGCCTGTCTTCGTAGTGGCCTCCTCTTGGTGATCAGGAGGTAGAGATATAGCTCATCGCAACCCTGATCGGGAGCACTAGTAGCCACAGGCGCCGCCCAGGTGATATGAATGAGTCTGTTGATCTCTAGCTGTCCGGCCAGCGACCGGTGCGTTGGTACTGTCGAGTGGAGGTCAACTGCTGGTCTCTAGCTAGCTACTGGTAGGTTTCTAGCTGTCTAGCGACTGGTGCGTTGATGCAGTCAAGCGGAGGTCAAAAACTGTTACTGTTACAGTTATCTTCACAAGGTGGAGGATTCTATAGCTCTAGCTGCCGTGGCCGTCAAGAGGAGGTGTTCCTCTATGGAGGAAATCAATGCTGGGCAAGGGAAGGGAAGCGGAAAAGGTTCTAGATACAGAGAAAGAACTTGCGGACAGTCCTCCAAACCACCGGAAGGTGGTTTGCTTGTTCTGCCTGAACTCTACAAGAGCTGACAGTGTGGTTGCTGTTTTCCACCAGCACACTATTGGAGTCGTCGTCTTCTTCCTTTTCTTCTTCGTCTTCATCGTCGAAAAAGTTTTGGTATTCCGGAAGCATGGGAGATTGACTGTATATTTCTAGCGCAGTTTGTTGATCGTTGATTCCTAGTTGTCGTGCTCTATCGCCACTGCCACAGGCGGAACTGCTGTTGGCAGTGTAGTCTGCCAATGCGGTGGGACAGCTGCGTTCCAGGACTTGTTGGAAATGCAGAACATTGTCGCTATGCGTGAGACGCATGTGTTTGCGTGGATATCGTTGGAGGACATACTCGAATCCACGCCATGTCCACTGATGGTCTTCGGGATAATCCTCTTGTGGGCAATAATCGTGACCGCATTGCGCCATTCGTCTCTTCATTTCTCGCATGATGGAAAAGCTACCCTCCTTGATGGCAGCGTATTCTTGGTGATTGTACCAAGATTGACGGATGGTCTCTTCGTCGCATTCCTTGTCGTAAAAGTGAATCTGAACTTTCACACTATTGCTGCTGTCGCTTTCTGCAAAGCTCACCTTTCTCGAAGAAGGACAACGACTGGAAGATTTCTTTTTTAACGTGACAGCATTACTATTGTGTTCCGTCACGCGAAGCATTGGCTCCACTTCCAATTCCAGTCCCATCGGCGGAACCATCAAAATGGGGGTAGCTTGACTTTCGATAATCTTGCCCATGGTTGCTGCTGGTACTGGCTGGCAAGCTAGATAATAGTATAGAAATAAATTGTTGTTTGAAATTGTTCTTGTGTCTTTTTGTGAGATAGGTACCAGATGGAGTTGTCTGGAGGCAGTCTTGGTAACTGTAGCCGTGCACCTTGGTTGGCTCAATCTTGCTTTGGTTGCTCTTGCACTGATTTTATGAGCTTCATGCTTCCATCCCTGGTCCAGTCATGGCTTCCTTCCCTCCAAGCGAACATTCCCGGGTTGTTACAGTAACAAACCATGCAGGGTTCGTAATCCCACCAACAATCGTATCGTTGACGTACTGTTACCACCTACGGTATGCACATGCAAGATGCAAGGACCAGTCACCGAAAACTTACTGAAATCTGGTCGCTTACTATGGCCAGTGAGACATCACCAGTCATCAAAATTGTTGGTTAGTTCAGATACCGAAATAGAAGATATATCCGAAAATATAGTGTTTATCAACACCAATTCCAACAAGTAATCGGAATAATAGGTTCCATTATATTCCAAACTGGTTCCGCATTTCAATCCCAATTGCGTCGACCTAAAATGTCGGGTCACAAGTCACAACGCAAGTGTGAAGGTCCGGTAGACTAACCAAGCAACGAGTGGAGTGGACCAGTGATGCCGGTTCCCTCGAGCTTTTCGGGAACGTGTCAGGATGCTCGGGGAAACTCGAGCGTGACACAAAAGAGATCCATGGGTGTGGAACGGGTCGAGCCAGCATCGCAAGTCTGCGGCCAAAAAAGAGAAGCGATCGTGGCGTTCGGATTTTTCGAAGCGGCGGCAGTAACAGTACTTGCACAGCAGCTCTAATGGTTTAAGCTTTCTCTATGTGCACACAGGACTTCTAGCTGCTTTGATGGTTTAATCTTTCACGAAGGCGTCCACAACCACAAGCTCCAATCCTTACTGTACTGTACGATATCTAAAAGGCAACCATGGACGACAAGAAGAGCCCTCTGTACATTGATCCATTCCGGTATCCCAGTGACGATGATATTGACAAGAAACTGAAGCTCTGGGAGAAGGAGGAAGGAGAGGCTTGCCAGTCGTCCGCTGTGAAATGGTTGAACTGCATTAGATTTGTCAAGGTACGTGAATCGGTACGGTATGATTCCGGTAGCCCAAATAAATGATGTTTGGCATGGTAACAGTGAGGCGAACGGTGAATGGTCCAATAACAATGGTGCTGTGATAATGATTTTACGTTTTTTGTATTGACTAAAGAGTTTTTGTTTGTTTGGAAACAGCAATACTATAGGTTGGAGGGTCGTGACCTGAAGGACGGAATGCAGTGGCAGCAGTACATGCTCCGAAAATGCTACGTTCCCTACACGGATTACAAAGGATGTGTCCTGGATGAAAGACATGCGGAAATGGAACGGCTCAAGGCGCAATATGGACCCGAAAAATGGGAAAATAGTCAAGATTTAGTCAAGGCAACCTTGGCAGAAAAGTACGGAACGGATGTCGCACATCAGCTGGTCAATTACAGCCAGGATTATCGGGAACGATTCTACGCCATGCGCAAAATTGTCGATGAGGAAATGGGCGTCATTCGAAATGGAATGGCCGCACCTGATATACCCACCTCCAAGCCAGATCTACCAATAATGCAAGAAACCAAACCAGCAGCACCCACCATCGCATTACCCAAGCCGACCACCACAGCAGACAATCAGCAGAAGAGTAGTAGTTCCAGCTTTGGATTCAAGGGATGGTGGTCCCAGCCAGAATCGAGATTCAAAAAGCCCAGCAATGATACTGGTACTAGTGAATGAATAGACAATCAACAATAGATCTTTCGGTAAATTTGCGTAAGCTACCGTAGCTAGCTAGGTATCCTTAGTTTTTCGAGGCTCATGGCATGGCATGACATTCCTTTAGCTTTTGTACCCGTAGTGTGAGCCCGCAGCAATTGCAACAAAAATGAACTTTGTCCTTTTGGACAGGAAGATAACTATATAAAGGTAGTTGAGGTAATTATAGGGGTTAAGTTATTGTACTCCAACATTTGTTTCAGAAGTGGTTTACCGCATCTACCTCAACTCCAAAAGCTGCTTTGACGGTGGAAGTCATTGAATTTCGGTTCATTGAATTTCGGTCAGCAGCAGATTGTCAAATAGACACACGTTCGTCGTTGCTGATCGCTGCCACCAGGCACTAAAACAAGAAGCATCTTTCACCTCAGTCTCTCTCCATCTGCCAAGCTCCTTGTTACTATCAGCCACCCGTCAGCACAAGCTTACTAGTAGGACAGGAGGAGGCACAGGTCAAAGATAAGATGGAGAAAGCACCCGTCCAGATCGGACAGTTCATCCTGGCCAAGAACCTGGGTATCGGGGCTTTTGGAAAGGTCAAGCTTGCTACCCATGCCGTGACCGGACATAAAGTAGCTGTGAAGATCCTCAATAAGGCAAAAATCAAACAGCTGGGGATGGAAGAGAAAGTCCAACGAGAAATTAACATCTTACACCTGTGTACCCATCCTCACATTATTCGCTTGTACGAAGTTGTCGATACCCCTACAGATATCTTCTTGGTTAATGAATATGTCTCGGGAGGGGAGCTATTCGATTACATTGTATCCAAGGGACGTCTATCCGCCGATGAGGCCAGGAATTTCTTCCATCAAATCATTTCGGGAGTCGAGTACTGCCATTTCCAAAAGATTGTTCATCGCGATTTAAAGCCCGAGAATCTTTTGCTCGATGCCAATTTGAATATTAAGATTGCTGATTTTGGGCTCTCCAACTTGATGAGAGACGGAGATTTCCTCAGGACATCTTGTGGTTCTCCCAACTACGCCGCACCGGAAGTTATCAGTGGTCATCTCTATGCTGGGCCTGAAGTGGATGTATGGTCTTGTGGAGTCATCCTCTATGCATTGCTTTGTGGTTCACTTCCCTTTGACGATGAGTCCATTCCAAATTTATTCAAGAAAATCAAGAGCGGAATGTACAGCCTACCAACTCACTTGTCACAATTGGCCAAAAACCTTATCCCACGCACTCTGGAAGTCGACCCGATGAAGAGGATCACCATTCCGGAGATTCGATTGCATCCGTGGTTTCAGCACAAACTGCCTCCTTATCTACGACACCCACCAGAGCTTATGGAAAAACAAGAACGAGTAGTTGATCGGGAAGTCATTGATGAAGTCATGAAACTACCTTTTCACAAGGCCTACGGGAACGTTCACACCAATGGCGACCATTTGATGAATGGTGTCATGTGTATTCCCCAGCACCAGTTTCCACAAGGCATTATCACCCGTGAACTCGTCGAGCAAGCTGCTGCTTTGGAAGACAATCGAGACTCGGACACCCCAAAGGTCTTGAGGGATCTTCGTTGTGCCTATGAGCTCATCCTCGACCATAAGCACACCAGATTGCGTGTGATGGAGGTCGCCAGAGCTATCAAGGAAGCGGCCAGTGCTACTCCGCCTGCGTTCAGCCTGGGTGGTTCCAGAGGAACAACCCCTGGAGGAAGCCATTATGGCGGGAATAGGTACGATGGAAAACAGTACGGCAATACTTCCCCCGGTGCTGCTGCTCATGCAGGATCTCCATCAAGTCAAGCTAGATTGGCAGAAGAAGCGGCCAGAGCTCTCATGAATCCAGGGGTCAGGCATCAGTCCCAGTATCAAACTCCTAGTCAACAGTCACCGAGTCCTGTTGGAGTGGGAGGGCCTCCCGTGGTGCAAATGACTTCATCGATTCCGGGGAACACTGGCATGATTGCCCAGCATCAACACGGGCGACGAACACGTAGGTGGTACCTGGGTATTCAAAGTAAGAAGGACCCCGGACACGTTATGAATGAAGTGTACAAGGCGCTCATGGCGTTGGGGTGTGAATGGTTGCAGTTGTCACCTTACCGAATCAAGTGTAAGTGGAGGCCGAATGTGTCTCGAGGAGGTTTCCGAGCGGCGGAAGGTTCGTTTGGTATAGTCCCGTCCGCTGGAGGGGAAACACCACAGGGTGCTTGGAACAAAGCTGATGGCGAGGCGATGGATGTTGATGCGAAAGAAAGGAAGGATTTGCAATCTAGGATGAAAATCATCTCGGGAGATGATGGACATCTTGCTAGGGTCCCAAACCTTTCTATGCACGACTATTCGATCAAGATTGGACTCAGTTTGTACAAGGTGCAGCAGAACATCTACCTTCTTGATTTCCAAAAAGCATCTGGCGATGCCTTTTCGTTCATGACACTGTGTGCCAACATCATCACAGAGTTGAAGACCCTGAGCGCCGCAAGCAAACAGGCGCAGCAGCAAGCTGCAGCAGCCGCTGCTCAGCAGCAATTCCAAAGCATGTCAAAGTGATTCTTGTTGGCTACATAGTAGGTTTCCAGTGCTGTAAACTAAAGGCGGAAACCAAATCGTTAACGCAAGTGTCCATAGTAGCAATAGTACGGTGTTCGAACAAACCATTTGTGGAAAGATCACTGCGCAAAGTTGTGCTGGCTAGCTAGTTTTGAATCGATCGCTCCTACTCTCTTCCCCCCTTCATCCGGGAAACATCACGTCCATGCTAAATCCAACAGTTTTTTTTAACAATTAACCAAATAATTTTCGAGCACCGCCATAGCACGAGCACTATTTAAAATAGCACGAGCTAGTTACTGAAGCGATTTCCTATGGGCCTCCTACTCTCTTTTTCCCGACCCTGCCTGAAGGAAACATCTCGTCTTCTGATTTTTCGGGAGGGCCAAGACTTGGAAATCCTTCCTCGTCCTCATTGTTGCCAAGAATTCTATCATTGCATCGGCGACCATCACAAACGTATGCCAGGTGAACATCGGCGCCCATGTCTTGGTAGGTTGCAGTGTCCCAATTGTTGGAAATGATCAGAGTTCGCGGAATGTCAAGCTGATTGAAGGGATCCGAAGATGCCCCCCATCCCGTGCCCATAAAAATCGGTTCCTCCACAATCCAGGCTCCATCCACACCAGCGGCTCGGACAGCCCTACTGGTGGCTCCTGTTCCATCGCTACTGGATAAAGCCACTGTGACAACGTTGGGATCTTCGGTAGATGTGACTTCCACGTTGACTTGTGCGACCGAGGGAAAGTTGTGACTGTGAGCATCTCCTGTGAATAAAATGTAGAATTCCTCCGCTGGCTCGTCTTCCATGCTTTCGACGGGTTCCAACACGGGAGGTCCATCCACGAGGAGCAACGCCGCACGTTGCGCTCCGGATCCTGCCGTGCCCTTGCTGCCACACCCACCACACGTGTCGACCGCCACCGCGGCCCTTCCTTTGGCGGCACTGTAGGCGACACGGCTGGAGTATCCACCCGTATCGCCACTCTTGCGCCACGTGCCCACACCACCCGAGGAATAACCCTCAAAGCCTCCGGATGTGATGAATTCGTTGTTTGGATTGGGGAGAGGACACAAGAGACCTTCGCACCAATTCGAGACACATGTGCACGCCGCAGTGGCAGCATTCTCCAAAGAATGAGCAATGGCAAGGGCGTCGTAGAGTTTCGTGATTTCGTCGGAAGCAGGTGGGAGACCTCCAAACACACTTTCGTCAATGGGAGTTGGCATGCCAGCGTCGACGTAAAGGGCCGCGAGCAAATATTTGGACACGTCTTCGAGTGTGGAGCGCAGCGCCCCATTGCCTTGCAGAGTCTCGTAGGCACCGAGACGAATCGTCTCTTGACCGCGTGCGAGTCCACGGGAGCAACCCACCGCGGCCTGTCAAAATCAAAAAGTGGATGGATACATGATGGATACATGGGTGGATACATTGCGAGTTAGATTATGCATGGCGAGAAACGGCTGCAGAAGACGAGAGATCATGCTTACATTGTCCCATCCTGGTTCATCGTACGTGACAGAAGTATCAAACATTTCGAGGGGAACCAGAATCTTTTCCTTGATGATATCTTCATAGTCTGGTGGGTTTTCCGAGTCGACTGCAAGGGTCAAGACATAGCCCAGAGTTCCATAGGCATAGTTACTGTAGGAGTATCGGCCACGCGTGGGGAGTCCATTCAACTTCAACAGGGATGCACACAACCTGTCCTCAGTATACCCAGCGAATGGGTTTCCACCCACGGAAGGACCGCGATCGGGAGGTTGCGCAGGGAATCCCGACTGATGCTGAATGATTTCCAAAAGAGTGACGGATGCCACCTGGCTGTTTGCCTCGGTCCAATTGCACGGCAAAAAGTCACCAATGGCCGAGTCGAGAGTGACGACCCCCTCTGCTTCCAAGATGAGTGTGGCCACGGCAGTGAAGGGTTTGGTAATACTGGCAATCTCCCAAGTATCTTGGGGGCCCCAGGGAGCCTCTCGCTCACCCGGTCCGGCATTGTAAAACCTCGTCTCGGCTCCGTCGGGACCATTCAAATCGACAACGGCAGCACCAAACCCACAGCCTTCGCAGATGCCAGTTTCAGGAGAACAGTCGCCTAAAATAAGTGAAAGGGCATCAGAGAAAAATGAGAAGAGCCGTGGTGTGAGTCTACGAAGTTGTTGTAGAACGAATGATTGAATCTCTCCTCTGCGCAACGACGTACCAATGGTGGTCCAGGCATCCACGAGTTCACGCTCCCATTCTTCACTATCACCATAGACGCCAGTGGCAAGGCCAGGCAGCACGCTTAGAAACAGCGCCAACTTCATCGCTGAAAGCAACTTGACTTGATCAAATAGCTTTTTCTTTCGGCCAAGCAAAGCAAAACTATGATCAGGGGAAAATGTGGGGATCTTCTCAAAACTTTCCAAAGATATCAGACGTCTTGAAGCCAAGAAAGATCTTTCTCGCCGGTACAATTAGACTATTGTGCAGGATTGACAGGCCTCTCCACCGGGACGCTTGACACTCCCCGTTTGTGACCGCTCAATTGATCCTCATCATTAATCCATCAGCCAAAACTAGTCCATCGGTACCGGTATCTCAGAAAGTGTCACTCTGAAAAGCTTCAAGGTTTCAAGGGCTTTCTGCTCAGAACACTGCGTAGCCAACGACGCACCTACGAGAAGAGAAGGGAAGATTTTTAAAAAAGGAAAATAGATGCCAATTAATACGGTACCACCAGAAAAAGAGTTCTCTTCGTGTCTTAACACAGTTAACACCGTACCATCGTGATATATATATAATATGAATATATATTGCTCATACATAATGGCCTGGAATGGCATTAAATGGAGCTTCCTGCTTCTTCGTGGCTTAAATCGTCGCCTTCAAAGGCGATTTAAGGGGCCCTTGGCTTCCCTTCTCTTGATGCTGCCTCCGTGCCTCTGTGTGATGTGTGATGTTCAGCATGACTACATGTCACTGTAGTTACCGGTAGGAGTTGGAGTACAGGTGAGAGACCCTCAAACGCACGCGATGTAATACATGTAATACGTACAATGCGTATTCTACGTATTCCCGTATAATACGTATACCACGTATTACACGTATTACACGGTCGCCAGCCAGCCACCGTGACCGTTCGAGTGACCGTTCGCAAAATGGCTTCAACACCAATCTCCACCAATCTCCACCACAAAGAACCACCATGACAACAACCTCTCTTCTCTTGTTTGTTTGAAGGATACAGAGGTTTCTGTTGTTATTTGAAGATAGTACCATCATTGTGGGTAAGTAGGCAATGTGGTATGGCTTTGTTGAAGCCAAGAAGACTGTTTCTGTGGAAAGATAGAAGGATTTCTCTCCATTCAACTCCTTCTTCATTCTCCTGCCCCCACTCTCTTTATCAGGCTTTGTCAAGCTCACAGGACCATTCTCTTTGCATTCATATACTTCTGAAGGCTCACTGACGAAGCCTGTGGAAGATCTGGCCTTGAATTCTACCATTGTCAACCACTTTCTGTAGGGACCAGTACTGAACCCATGTAAGTACCTCAGTCAGCGCGCAACACGTGTTATACATGTTACGCGTGTTATACATGTTACGCGTGTAACACGTGTTATGCATGTAATGTGTATTATATGTATCACCCGTGTTATACGTGTAACAGGTGTAACATGTATTATGCATATCACCCGTGTTATACGTATCACCAGTGATTCAGGATCAATGTTCTGAGGTGTGGCTCCCCTATGTGATTGTCTGATTCGAAGAAGGCCGGAGTCATATGAGGCAAATAGGACAACGAACGATTTTGTTGGGTCGGATTGCAATCGGGCAAGTAGCCTGTCTGCAGCTGTCGTCCCCTGATGGGGTACTTGAGAGATGGTACCGTCTGGCTTCACCAAAGACAAGACAACTCCTTGATGCAAACTCTTCCTTAGAGATTCGATTTGTTTCGAAGTTAGAGATGAGCCTGTCCGTTCATAAAGTAAAGTCTTAACAACACTTGCGAGAGTGGTTCTTTAGCATTGTTCCGCTAGTGTAAAGGCTTCTGTGCCAATATGAGTACTTAACACTTTCACTTTTGCCTCTTCTAGTTGTACATGGCCACGATGAAGCTTTGTTGCCTTCTGGAACTTGGGTAGATACCATCGTCTGTGTCCTGGCTATATAGAACATTGAAGAGAATGGACATTTGACACCCTCCCCCTCAACAGGAGCTGAGTCTGGGTGGTTTTGTTGCTGTCCTTTTGGGACCTTTTTTTGTAAAAACGACTCCTTGACAACATATGGTAATGTGATTCCGCCTCTTATCAAATCCCTCTGTTTTTGATGCGGAATCCAACAGTCTTGCAAGGAAGTAAAAAGTATGGCATAAAAACTTCTTTAATATGCACCGGATCACAAGATTGATAAATCGAAGGTAGCCAATACAACGTCGATTTCTCCATTCGATAATTATCGAACCCCAAGAGTATCCATAATGTTTATCTCCTTTGGCGTATCATCAGCTAGTGAGGTTGCTACATTCACAATGATGAAGCAGGAGTCCATTCTTCATCATTGATATTGTATCTAGCAACATGAGAGAGTTCAGATAGGTAAGAGTCCATTTTACTGATAAGCTGTCAGGTATTATGGCCTGCAACAGTGCATCTTCCTCTCTGCCTCCCAAACACCTGGCAAAACACCTTGCTAAGAAAACACCTGGCAAAAAAACTTAGCAAAAATTCGTCGCTGTGTATTATACGTAAAATACGTATAACACATCATACATGTAATACGTCAAATACGTACAACACATAATACATGTAATACGTATAATATTGTTCCACTTGTGTTATCTGTGTTATACGTATAACTTGTTTAATACATATTAAAAATGTTATATGTGTAATACGTATGATCTGTAGAATACATAGTGAAAATGTTATACGTATAATACAACCGCGTGCGTTTCAGGGGCTCTCATCATGCAAGCGCACGTACCGGTACATGTACAGCTCTTGTACCTTGCACTGAAAGATGAGACACAACCTCTCATGAAACTCTCACCAGAGTACAGTACGGTACCAGTTACAAGCTCCGCGGTCTACGACGGTCGGTATGGTTGGGAGGTTGGGACACGGCAAATAAATGAGGTCCACCGTACTTTTGTACTTTCTGGCTGGCTAGCCAGTAGAAAGTCCTACCATGACATGTCCCGGTGAGGGCTTGCTTTCACATGCGAAGCTGGATGTTCCAGGCCCGGCCGCGGTCTCACACTCTCGATGGCTTTCCGATCCGATTAGCCGATTAGCGCCACAGTAATAGAGATTCGAAGGTTGAGGTGAAGGAGTATGTAGTTTTTGGTGATGATAGAAGCTTGATGGATTGACGTGAGAGTGCTATTCTGAAAGGACTTACTTGCATCCAGACGGGCCAGCAGAACTCCGTGAGTTGTTTGGCTCGAGTAACAGGCCCTATCTACGATACCGGTACGGTAGGCTTGCAGGAAGGTACATGGAGACCTTGAGTTACAAGAGTGTGTACAAAAATGATTTCATAAATATCTAATATCTACACGTATACAAACGCAATCATTGCTGCCATCCTCCTGCTTGCCAAGTATCAAAAGTCGTCATCTAAAAGTCTCCATGGACAGCTTCAGCCAGCTCCAAATCACCCGTGACCATGACATCGTGGATGCAACCTTGCAAGTTCTCCGCACCCGCTGCAACACATGCCTCTTCCGCAGCTTTGGAAGACACGGTCGTTGCTTCTCCCAAAAGACGGCGACCACCAGACGAATGTTAGCTTTGGCAAGAATGCACTTATCGGGAAACTGGGCGCTCGAATCATCTGGAAAAGGTCGTGATAATCGCGGACCTGCCACTCGGCCGCCAGCGCATTGGGTTCCTCGACCAACGTGACTCCATCCCTGCCCAACAACCTTCCGGTTCCATATTGTCCCATCATTCCAGAACTCTCGCGGTATCGTTTCTCGCTCGGGTTCAACAGCTTGACCGAGACATAATCCTTGAAGGTACGTAGAAGAATGAACTCATCATCATCGTTGTCGCCAAGAGAAATGGAGAAAATGCTCATCCTCTCGTCGTTGATGGTTGTGCGGGTAATGGGGTATCCGGCAATGGTGTTGGACGAGAGTGGTGCGTTGGCGACACCCTGGAGGGCGTAGTCCCCAAAGCTGCTGACCTCTAACACCTCGTCTCCAATTTTGACGACCACGGATTGAATGTAGGAATAGTCGATTCGACTCCTGGTGCGGACTGCAATGGTCAATGTCTGTTGATTGGCTTCGTCAAACAAGGGGGCATGGATCCACGTCAAGTCGCACTCTCCATGGTATTCATACGTGTGTCCATTCCACGTCTGGAAGGTCAGTTTGATTCTTTCTCCGGCAGCCACACTACGAAGAGTTGCGGTAGCCACCATGCCTGATTGATCCTGGGTACCAGTAGTCTGTGTCTGTGGGTGACCTTCCAAGAGCTCTTGTTTTCTGACTGCATCATTCAATGCAGCGAGAGATTTGGAGGCGTCGTCTTGGGGGCTACTATTGCTACCAGTACCGGTAGCATCCACGGAGAAGGTGCAGCCTGTGCCTGGTACTTCGTTGCTACCGGTACCGGTATTGTATATCCCCAAGCCTCTCGTGCAACGAAAGCAGGATCCTTTGATTCTGCTTCCATAAAAGACTCGAATCAACGTATGCTTGCAATCGTCCATGTTTCCCTGAGCGGAAAGGCAATCAAGTAAGCACTGCTTAGGGTCCATGGCGTCCGAGAGATGCTTCTGATCGTTTCCCACGCAGTCTTGATTGGGAGTGCATTGCAGGCCAGCAGATACCGGCTTGACCAAGAACATCAAAGAAGAAGCCAAGCTCAGGAGATACAGCATGGTCGCTCCTTTACGTGAGGGGAGAAACATCTTTTTGGTGGATGTTTGATCGAGATGTGCTGCTTTGCTTTTATGCTCTTGTGAGCTCTGTTGTGGGATGGATGCAATCAACCTTACCGTTGCATCCTTGGGAATCTTGGATTTGTTGATCCGTGAGGAAATTAGGTACGGTTCAGCGTAGAGCGTAGCTAGCTACACTGTACTAGTAGCTATTTTAATTAAGAGTAGCAGGGTACCGAGTTTGATGCAATGTTCCGCGCGGTACTTCTTTTGTAATCGAACACGGTATTTGATTAAAGCGTTGTTATCGCCTTTTGTCCTTTCCTTCGGAGTAATAAGTCTCTATACTCGTGACACAGAAATTTTGTATGCACTCGACCGTCAACCGTGAATGGTCCATGTATGTAGAGCTCTGGTACGTTGAATGATGCTACAGTGATCCAGTACATTGTAGTACAATCGTATCCGTTTAGAAGCTAGCATAGGTAGGTATATTATGTATGTACTAGTACATATAGAAAGGAGCTGTGACAGATCGTCCTTTCAGAAGTGCGGTACGGGTAGCAGTCTAACTTTACAAGATGAGCCTTGTTGCACCTCTTTTGCAATGAAAGGTGGCTTGAGTTGCTACTAGTAACCATTTACGGTGTACTCTAGACTACCTTCTATGCATATAAGCATGATGTGTTTTTCTTTTTAGAGCAAGCTCCAGACAATGCGCCAGCTACCAGTAGCTACCAGTAGCTAGGGCTACAAATATATGGTACCGGTACCCGTACCAGTATTGTGGGAAAAGTTCGAAGAGCGTAGGTTGCTTTTATACAGCTCTGCTAGCTGCATTTATCTAACCAAGGTTCGGGTCATCATAAGCGAGAAAGAAGTGACAACATCCAGTTTCCTGTTCAGCGTTTCTCCATTGCCTGCGATAGTGTCAGCTCATCATCATTCTAGCATTAGTCTAGTCTAGCTCAGCTTGGCTTTGGGTAGACTACGGTATCTATGCGCCAACTGGAATGCCTGGAGGAGAAGCGTGTGACAGTAGACGAAGTATTGGACCATGCGATTGCAAGAGTTTGTCTCTGCAGTTCGAAGTGGGGAGTTCATGGCGTTGTCTTTGAGTTGACCAGTGGCAGACGAACGGGGTGTTTGTTGGACGAGAACGAGATTCCTGTGGTGCTGACGGATCGAAATATCGGTACGAGTCCTTGGGTATCCGTGGAGCAGCCGTATGGATTTCTGACCAAGGTCTCTGGATACTGCCACAATCAAGTCGGTTGTCTCTGTCATTCCATCCAACTTGAATTTGCGTCTGGCCAAGTCATATCTACTACTAGTAGTACTGACAGCACCAACTTACATGGACTAGTATGCAGACAAGAATTCCAAGGAGAAAGATTCTTGACACCAAGGTTGCCCCAGAATTTCTTATTGAATGAACTCGTCTTGGGATTGGGATTGTGCTTGGGGTATACGGGAGTCAGTACCAGTATAGACATAGACATCAGTCAGGTCCTTGGTTGGATACCAGAAGAATCCATTCCTGTGGAAGACTGGTCCCAAGATCCATTAAGGGTGAGAATCATACCGGATGAGGAACCCAAGAAAGATATCTCCAAAATGATTATGAAATCGATTTGCCTGGCAGATCCGCAGTGGCAGGTCGACGCCACTGTTGTTACATTCTACCATGGACGCATACAAGGACCTTTGGTCGTACATAATAATCGACCCTACCAGATACCCAAAATAATAATCGACAAACAGCGACACTGTCGACTACGATCGAACCACTATCACAAAATTCAACAACCAGGAGGATACCTCATTCGAATCAGTGGTTATCAACTGATACAAAAAGCACAACCACCAGAATCAACACCAACACCACAACAACAAGTTGCCTTTCATTCCTTACGTCTCGAATTTGCTTCGGGGCAAATCCTACAGTACCAACCACTTCTTTCCAACAAGACAGGACGAGGACACTACTTTTCGTACGATATTCCCGATCCCAAGAAACTATACGTCAATCAACTCGTGTTTTGGGACGGAAAACTCAAGGCCATTGGGGCTGTAAGAACCACACAACACACTCAACACACGCTCGTCAATAATGCCTTGACCAACAATAAATTAAAGTCAAAATGGAAGATCAACTCAAAATTCCCTTGGAAATAAGTGTAGTAAGCATGGCGTGCGGACGGTAGTACAGGGAGGAAGACCTTGCATTGATGCCCGCTCAAAGTTGCTTAGTTGAGAGTGTGTTTGGGGTTTGAGGGAATATGAAACCAAACAAAGAGAAGCTGGAGAGGGGAAGAGGTGCACACAACACACAGAACGCCAACGTTTTTACAAAAATACATAGAAACCAAGCAACGAACGAGCAGCCACCGCCATGAGTACTACCGGTACATGTACATCGTAGCAATCGGCAATCTACCGTTATCCCCTCCTGGCTCCGAACTTGCAAGGAGCATCGATCGGAGCATGTACACACACACCCAGTCAGAAAGTACCACTGTAGATTAGATACGGCAGACAAACCACTCGATCCGAGGTGGCCCAGGGAACCAAGAAAGGCGTGGGCCATGGGGAAAGGCACACGGGCCCATCGTTCGGTTCCAAAAGAGCCACTGCATGTGCTAGCTGCGAACATTCAAAAACATGTACCGGTACAGCAAGCGGGCTTCCTGGACAACAAGCGGGCTTCCTGGCTAGGGTCACGGTTGCTATGATACGGCTCGTTAGTACCACTGTCTCGCGTTCATTTTTTTTTTGTGCGCATGCCCTCGTATTAATTAAAATACCGGTACGTCGTTTCTGTCTCTTCGTAAAGCGCGACAGCATCCACATATGCATAGCTATCCACATGTACCGGTACTTTGACTTCCATATTTATATTATTTCCCACACGCTACGCCGCGGGTAAGGGCTCGCATGGTGGGTATACCGGTACGTCAGTAAAAGGGGGTTTAGAGGTCTTTTCTTCTGATTCCAGTAGCAGTACTGGAAGTATTCATTTTAAGCAAAAAGGATGCATCAACAGTCACACTGAGTCCTTGTCTTGCAAGAAGCCCAATCTCAGTATCTTTCATATCTTATAGCACTAGCTAGCCGCTATTGTCACATACCGGTACCCTAAAGCATGCCCTCAGACAGTGAGGAGCCTCAACCAAGCCCCAGAAGTGTTCAATGGGGAGTTACTATGGATTAGTCTAGAGAGAGCTAAGATGAGGATGGGGACAGAGCTCGAGGGGAGGGCAAGAAGAGGGCAAGAAGTGCAAAGCAAAAATATTAAATGGTGAAACTAAAACTCGCTTATCTTTTTGAAGCGTGACTGAGGAGCTGACTCAGGAGTGCAAGGCGTGGAGTAGCTAGCGTTCCCGTAGCTGTTCCCGTTGCTGTTCCCGTTGACTGGTATTACTGAGCGTACCGGTATGCATATCATACTTGTGAGCAATTTTTACTTATTCAATTTTTGAATTGCTCTTGGTTCGAGTACCGGTAGGTTACACCGTATCAGGATTCAGCAAGTAATTTTTACTTATTCCTGGTTCGACCTAGTATTCAGCATCCATGCTAGCATGCACCATGCAGCATGCAGGATGCAGGGAGTGCGCTGGTTTTACGGAACTGGTTCTCGTACATGTACCTTGTTCCCATGCACACAGACTGCTACTCCACCGATTTAGTTGAGAATTCTGGAACCTACTGGATTCTACACAAATCTGAAGATCAAGTTGAGAATTCTACTTTCACCCTAACCCAAACCATCCGACTGATTCAAAATCCTGACTGCTCATTCTGAGGAGTTACCAGAGATTAACCTCATTGGGTAACTAAAATGGACCCAAAGTGTAAACAACTCTGTCGGCTTATCGAGATGGGATGTCGGTCCAACCAACATCGTCACATGATCGCCAACAACACCCTGGAATTGTTGGCAATGAACTGCAGTTGACTGGATTGGCTTCTTCCTTCACTTCTAAGCTCCTGAAGATGGTCTATTTTTGGGATAGTTACTCAATGTGATTTGCCGTGTTATTCTACCTGATAAATAATTACATATCCATTATCTTTCTACCCCAACAACAGACGAGCCGACAATGGGCATTCTGCCGCTGTTTCGACTGGCCTATCGACTGCATTCCTTCACCGACAAACACCAGAAGACTAGTTGGTAAGCGATGGTGATGGTAGCACCGCGCTAGACCGTCTGCGGAGCGTCGAATCGGCGGCGACTGTCGCTCGACTCGTCGTTTTGCGTTCCCGTTGACTGGTATTAGACTACTGAGCTTACCAGGTATTGCTGTGGAGTTGAAGTTGGAGGAACATGCAACATCTTCTATTTGGCTTGACAGGCTCGAAATCAATTGTCGTGTATGTCGACATGTCGACTATAATAGGGTCGGCTTTTACTACGGATTAAAAGAATTGACTCCAGGATGAGAAAACCGGTTTTGTGCTTATGGGCAGTCACAGAAATCGGGGCATGACCTTTAAGTAAAATGGATGAAACGAACTGAGGCAGCAGAAATTGTGTATGACTAGTCTAACTAGTCCCGTGAAACTGTTGATTTTGGTGACACAGAAATTGATTTCCGCTCCTAAGTCTTTATACTGAGGTCTACATGAGCCCAATTTCTGTGCTATGGTGGTGCAATTTCTGTGACACATACATGGACAATTATTCTGGAATCCGTAGTAAAACCTTAGCGGTACTTGTGAGCAATTTTTAAAAGATTGCTCTTGGTTCGAGTACCGGTAGGTTATCAGGATTGATTCTGCAAGTAATTTTTACTTATTCCTGGTTCGTCCAAGCATTCAGCATCCACGCAGGATCCAGGGAGTGCGCTGGTTTTGCGGAACTAGTACCAGGTATTAACTGGTACCTTGTTCCCACACAAACTTTATGAGCCCTCATGTATCTCCCAGCTATCGTGCTCTTCAGGCTCACAAATCTGCAACCAACAAGTAATACTATACAAAATCCAACGAGCAACAGTGGGCGGCTCCAGCTTAACCGAACAAGAAGAAACGAGCAAAATGGGCGGCTCCAGTAAGACGCAACTAGAACAAGACTTGGAGGCTGGCCCCTTTGATGACGAACAAGATCTCGAGAAGGACAATGACAAGCAAGTTCCAGAGCTACGCTTCAGTACCATGGAGCTGATCCGATTTTCGTGCAGCATTGGTGCCTATCGCATCCTACGGTTGTCCTTGGAACTCTTCTTGGTGATGCGCATTGACGAATTGGATTTCGCCGTGAGTCAAGCAGGCACCGTGTTTCTACTGTACCTCATGGCCAGCATCACTGCTGGTCTCTTCTTCTTGTGGCAACCTTCCATCTTCTTTGGAAGTGCCGTACGAGGCACTGCTTTTGTTGTGTTGGGTGTTTCTTTCATGTTTGGAGGATTTCTGGGCATGTTTCATGTCCAGTCATTTGCAGCAATCACTGCACTGGCCATGGTCTCGGGTATTGGATCTGCAAGTTGGAATATCAATTTGCAGGCAATGACCAACTTGGCCTTTCCCAAAGATCAGTTGGGCAGTGCTGCCATGATGAGGACGCTGCTCGAATCCATTGGCTTTCTCATACCCAGCATTTGTCTAGCCATTGTCATGTCCACTGGACGAGATTCCTCCGTTGTCCAAGTCAGTGCCACTATTCTGGGCTTTCTCGGTGTCGCCTTTTCACTTATCAGTGCCGATCAAGTGATTCGATCCGCGGCATTCATCCAACCAAACAACACAGAAACACCAAAAGAAGGATTGGCACGAGATATTTGGAACGTCATAAGGACCTACTTTGGAACTTCCATCGTCAGGAATTTCATGCTCAACACCATTCTCTTGGCTGTTGCCAACATTCTCATGGGGACGCTGTCACTTATCACCGAGCTCTACTTTGGGCTTGAACCTGAATGGCTTTGGCTCGCAGCTATCGCATTCCCCATTGGAGGAATGGCTTCCATCGCATCTCAAATGCTGCGAAAAGTCAAAAAGAACGGCAAAGACATTGTACACACGGGTCTCTGGAATTTCAGTTTCCTTTTCGCCGTTTGCATCCTATTGGGTATCTTTGCTTTCCCTCCAACACAGCAAGACGCGGCAAAAGGGTTGCTCTTTTTGTTTGGGTTTCTGGCGGGGGCGATCTATGCCGTAACCTTCTCGGCATCGGTGGCACTTTGGTTGGTCAAGCTCAAAGGGCACGACGCCGACTTTGTTTCAAGAGCTTGTGTGGTGGATAATCTCGGCGTGCAAGCAATCATTGCGCTCGTCTTTCAGCTGCAGACACTGCTGGTCGACACGGTCACTCAATCTAATTCCACCGTGACAGCTTCAGCTCTGGTGTTGTTTGCCCCTCTCCTTTTGCTGATTATTGTATGCCATCTCCTCGCCCACGGTCTGCCATACGCCAAGGACGACATCTTTGGTTGGCCCTTTCCAGAGCCATTCGGTGCATTGCTAAAAGCTACGCTCTTTGTGCTGGATCTGTTGGGACTCTCCAGTGAGAAAAACGTGCTTCTGTTTTCTTCTTTCGGTGACTACCGGACTGGATTCTTAAATGCACATCTGGGCAACTCCAAGGTTCAAGACGGGCCAGCAGTACCCGCCAATGCAACACTTACTCCTGAAGGCTTGCGAGGTCACCTGGCAGCTTTTGACGAGTTGAAAACACAGGAAGAGTGGTGGGAATCTGATTGCAGACTCTGCAGCCTCTTGCTCAACAATGAAGACGCGCTCGAAAAACGACTTCAACTCATCGAGAGGGCCACCTCCAAGATCTGGGTCATGACCTGGCTCATTGAACATTCTACGGTGGGAGAGCAGGTTGCAGATGCGCTGATCAAGCGTTCGAAAGAGGGACTCGATGTCAAAGTAATGGTGGATGCTATTACCCTCTACTACCTCCGCCAAAAGCTGTTGTTACGCGGCATCAACGACATGGCAACGTTGAGCCGTCTTGTGGACGCAGGGGTGACTGTGAAGATGTTGGACCGCGTTCACGAGGAGGTCAATCCACCGTACGTTGTTGGGAGTCACCGCAAGATCATGATTGTGGACGATTGTTGGGTCTTGACTGGCGGGCGCAACATTACCACCGAATACTTTACCACTTCCGACTTCCACTATCATGACGCGGACGTTTTGCTGTATGGATCTTTCGCCACGACAACCAGTGCCTTGTTCAAAAACTTATGGGTGGAAGCAAGGGATGTAAGCATGATCTTTGAGGAAGAAGGCTATCCAAAGCAGAATCTTGAAAGTGAAGTCCCCGCCACCGAAAGAAGTGATATCATGGATACTGACTATGAACCCAAACAAAGCAAACGAAGTTTACTACAGAGTCAGAGATCTATTCAGAGCTCTATGTCACGGTTGCTCACCGAGTCATCATACTTCACAGCTGGATTGTTGGATGAAGACGAAGAGCTTCCCAATGAAGCCGAGAAACACACGCTTGACTGTATTGGCGAATCAACCGAGATCGATGTTGAGAAAATCGATTGGGGTCCACTCTCGAAGATGAAAATGGGCCATAGCGAAGTCTCAGTGCGCAGGTCCTCCTTCTTCAAGAGATCCCTGCCTCTGGAGCTTCGTGGCGAGGATATCACGTTGTTCCAGCTGGACCACAAGGCAGGTCGAATTGACGGCCAAGACATCATCTACTCAACGCTTCTCTTCCTGATTGAGACCTCGCAAGAAAAGATCGACTTGATCTTGGGTTACTTTCAACTTTTCCCTGGACTGGATGCGGCAATCAGCCGCGCCATCCAAAGGGGCGTTAAGGTTCGCTTGGTTACCAACTCGGACGCTACGAATGGCATTAGCTTCTTCAATCCCTTGTTTCGGGCAGCATTGGAGCGGGTGATCGAACTTGGTGTTGAGGTGTACGTTACGGCGGCGGATCCAACCAAAGAGGTAGATTTCTGCCTCCACTACAAGATGGCTGTCTTTGATGGCCGCGCAGCCTTTCTTGGCAGCTGGAATTGCTTGGGCACTTCGGTTTTTTATGACAGCGATTTTCATACCGTCATGTTTGACGCAGAAGGCTCCGACATGTTTGATCCAATTGATCAGCTGGTGGATGATTCGGTTGCAGAAGGGCGTCTTGTTCGCATGGAGACTATTCCAGAGGGTAGTTTCAAAGTTCCATTCGTTTTCCAACTTCTTGCTTCCCGCAATGGACTCGCACAGATGAAGCGTGGATACTGATGACAACGGAGGACTCAATAGCTAATGTACATGTATAACAATCGAGAGTTTCTGCAATCCGCGCCCATGTTTTGCTCGAGATTGGATTTGGAGGAGCCTCGTGGTGCGTGAGTGTCACAAGCACGGAGTTACTACGGAGTTGGTAAAAATTTTAATGGTTTCAAGCTACAAATAGAAGCCTTTTCACAAGGAAAGTGTCCAAGCAAGAATGTCAACATTTCTGAAGAAGCCTTATGAGTGATGGAACGTGCTGAACGACTCGACTCGACTCATCCCTCTCAAGGCAGTACCGGTATCGGTATCGCTAGCTACGGTACGATGTACTAGCTAGTACGAGCTGCATCATGTACTCTAGCTAGCTAGTACCGATAGAAGTCAACCTACCGACCTACCGCTACCGTACCGGTGGTAGAGCCAGCCACTCCCCGAACCTCGAACCACATGGCAGGACGAGGGAAAGATGATCAATCAGCGCCAGCTCCAGTTCTAGACTAGAATATGTACACGTATCCAACACACTGCCAACATTCCGTACTATTCTTGTGGAAAGAAAGTCAGGGCGGGTCCACTATCTGGAAGGTCTGCCAGTTCCAAAACAGCACAAACCAACATGGCCTGAATATATTTTCTTACATTCTTTTGCGTGGTCTTTACAGTTTCTGGGTTTTCTTCACTTTCACTATGGATCCATTTACTCATGACGAAGCAAGAGGTTACTAGTACTAGTATGGTTTAGAGTGGACGATGGGTGGGAATGGACTCCAGGGGATTACTTTTATGGATGTATTTTCTCGTTTGGCTATCTCTTTTTCTTTCACTCCATTGTTCTCAATGCGATTAGCTGATGGAATTACAAGAGTAGCAAAGATTTTGCCAATCTCCACTAACAAGAGTAGGTGCAGTATCTGCGCTGGGACAAGCTGTGGAGTGGAACATGTTAGCCACACTGTCAGCAAGGCTATCTAAGAGATTGGAGCCCCAATCACACAAATCCTGGTTAAATTGGGATGCGTCGTAAAACATTGTGTTTCCGTTGGTCAAAGAACCCAAGTGCCATCCAGAGATATCTTGGTTAAAGCCTGAAGACCGGAACATTTTGCTGCTGTTTTCGACTGAGCTTACATCCCATCCACTAACATCTTGGTTGAAAGAAGAAGCGCCCTGAAACATACCCGACATTGTTGTCACTTGGCTCAGATTCCAATTAGAGATGTCTTGGTTGTATGATGAAGCTGCATAAAACATGTTGTTCAGGCTGGTTACTGAACTGACATCCCAGGTAGAGATTGTACTATTCATGGCAGAGGCACCCCGGAACGCGGCCCACATTGCAGTCACTTGGCTCACATCCCACATTGAGATATCTTGGTTGAACACAGTAGCATCTCGGAAAGTACCTCCAAGGCTTAGCACTCGGCTAGTATCCCAGTTGGAAATGTCTTGATCAAAACTGGATGCACCGCGAAGCACATTGTTTAAGTTGGTAACCTTGCTGATATCCCAACCTCCGATGTCCTCGTTAAAAGAAGCCATGTTTGAATTTCTTTCTGAGCTGAGCAGCTGATAAAATGACATCGCTTCAAAGCACCAACTATAGATTGGCCCATAAGCTTCTTCTGCAGCAGCGACATTGTCCACAGCAAACTCAGCAGCATCTTGGTCTGGAATGCAAGCATAGCTTGGCGCCTGAGATGGTTGAGGGCTGTTCGAGGGTTGGCTACTCTTGCTGGGGCTGCTTGATGGTTCCATACTATTGGTGGGGGTGCCGCTGGGAATCCCACTTGGAGCAAAAGACGGGAAACTGCTTGGATGCCCCGTAGGATCTCTAGATGGGACAGAGGAAGGCACAGGTGTTGGGCCTGAGGTTGGTCCAGGTGATGGAGCAGGCGATGGTTCTGGAGTGGGGCCCGGTGTGGGACCGGAAGTAGGACCTGGAGTTGGCCCAGGAGTAGGACCAACAGTGGGACCAGGTGTTGGCCCAGGTGTGGGACCTGGAGTGGGGTCACTGGTGGGCTCACTTGAAGGAATTGAAGATGGTGAAGCTGATGGCCCACCTGAAGGATTTGAAGAGGGTGAATCTGATGGGATGATGCAGGGATGGCAGAAGTCACTCCAGTAATCGTTCATTTGACCTGGGGTACCATTCATTTCACATTCTGTATTTTGAAACATTTCAGACACGGTGCAGTCAATGTCAAGTTTTGACTGCCAGGAACAAAGGTCGGTATTGAATGCTGATTCCTTGAACATATGGGATGCAAAGGAAGCACCGCTGACATCCCAGTTTGAAACATCCGAATTGAAGCTTGAAGCAGCATAGAACATGTAATTGAAGTTCGTCACTTGGCTCACATTCCAATTAGAGATGTCTTGGTTGAATACAGAAGCACCGTACAGCATGTTGTTCATGTTAGTCACCAAACTGACGTCCCAACCTCCAATGTCCTCATTAAAAGAAGCATGCGATGCATCCCTGGAAGTGCTAATAAGGTCGGAAAAGGACATGGGTTCAAAGCACCAGTAATAGATAGGCCCGTAGATTTGCTCATTCTCAGTGACATCCCCCAAAGCTGCTTCCACACTGGCTTGGTTGTCAAAGCAGGGATATTCTTTTGTCTCAAGATTGCTAATACAGTTTGGATCCAGCCAGAGCTTGGTTTCATCACTAGTGTCAGAAATACAAGCTGTCTTGGCAATGACTTCTTCCAAGGTGGAAGCCAGCTCACGATGCCCATGGGTTCCCAATTTTCTGTGTTCTTGAAGGTCAGCGACGGTGGCTTCTACCGTATCCAGTTTCTCTGCGTGGCCATTGAGATCGGCGGTGTTGAACTTGACAATGGTTTCCATGTCTTCCATCTTCTTGGTGAGTCGAAAAATCTGCTCACCAATGCTATTTTCTCTCATTTTCATCTTTTGCTGCAGACGGGTTACTGTGTCCTGGAGGTCCACAATCATCTCAAGGGCATCCTGGAGAGTGGTTGGGTGGCGGGGCTCTGTGCGAGCCAATAGAGAAGACAGAATAGTGTGTGAAGTGAGCTATTACATTCATTGTCGAGAGGGAGCCCATCGTTCATGCATTGCTAGCCTTACCAACGGCGGACACAACCGCAAGAGAAACAACAATGATCAACCTAAGCAACATTGTTAATTACGGTAGTGTGGTATCAGGGTCGTTGTATTCAGTATCAGTTTTGCTTTCTTGGTATCGTTCTTTATGAGCAAAAACAACAAGCAACCCTCCCCAAACTCTCAAGTTTCTATTCAGCCAGGAATTCAGAAGGATCCAGCGTAGTGAACCCAAAGCTACCATCTCTTTAACTACTTCGTGACTGATGGGTGCATTGGACCTGTGCCAACATGTCCTTTTCTCGAGATCCTTTTCTCGAGATCTCATGCGGACCTTCATTGCGACCGTGCCAATGTGCCAATCGAATCGAATGATTGTGGGATGTTATGGTAATGTCTGGGCAAACACTCATCCCTCATCATCTCCCTTGTTGGTACGTTGGTAGTTGGTACAGTAAGCTGTAAGCTGTACCGTACCAGAACTGTACGGAAAGTAAAGACTTAAAGTTCCATACCCCTTGGATCCGAGTTGAATCAATCGAATCATTCAATTCAAACCATTCAGGGATGAAAGAAGAAGGCTGACCAGGACCAGTCAGACACAACAATAAGCAACATAACCATCATTTGTGTTGCTTCATGGTTTCTATGCATATGTACTGGGAATTACGCAAACAGAGGGCCAACGAGGGCATTCTACTACAAAGATGTGATATCCTGTCATCCTGTCCAAGTATTGTTTCGATTCTTGGGTGATACCGCTCTCTAGCTACTATCTAGTACAAGCAAAATGTCTCCAGACCACTCGAAGGAGGCAGCCTCAGTGCTCCTTGGCTATAAGACAAAGCCACCATTGTACTCTGAGTAGTACGCTGCATATAGCATTAGAGAAGCCAAGTACCGTAATACATGTAAGTCTAGCTAGATCTAGCTAGCAATTAGTCTGAGAGAGAATAACCATTCACGAGAACCGTGTTGCCATACCAACCTCGAACCATGAATGCCCGGTCGAGCCGAGTGGAAAAGCCATCCCCGGCCATTTGCCAAAAGACATCCGTGTGATTGGTCATGGTGATCCATCCGTCAGGACCTAGGCCATTGCCGGCGCTGTCCTCGATGCGCAAATAGTAGACTCCAGCTTCCACCTCGTCAAAGGTTTCAGACCAAAGTTGGTTAGCATTGGCGGGCACTGGAGTGTAGGAGTAAAAGTCGAGCCATCCCGTGTTGAAGTATGTATCATCTTTTTTCTTGATGGTTACCGAAATGTCTGTTGGGTCTGTGCAATTCAATTCAATTCAATTCAATTGATGAGAGGTGAAGTGAGGGGGGCACCGGTGGGTGAGTTTCTGAACGTCCGTCAAGATCAGTGCCTGAACCAGATAAAGCAAGAGACTGGTCTTGCTTTGTGAGTTATGACTCGAGCTGACTACCGGTACTCACTCTGATCAAACTTGATGTTGAGCGAGAAGGAGTGATCCAGCTCGTCCGAAGCAAATCCAGGCCACTCTGGGTCGCCATTGCCTCCAAGTGCAGTCGGAGGGGGAGGACTCACTTCCCGTGCATTGACCACGCCTTGGGCACTGATTTGTAGGTTGACATGTAGGGCATCGGTAAAGATTCCATAGCGCTGGTAGACAACTCCGGCATCGTCCGCCATGACGATGGTTCCCATGCCACTGCCGCAACAAATGCCATTTCCCGCACTGTCTTCCATGACAAATTGGTAGTTACCAGGAGTCAAATCATCAAACGTCTCGGAGCGGTCTAGACCATCCGTAGTGGCATTCCAGCTATTGAAGTCTTGCCGGAACAGTTCAGTGCTTGGACTACCAAACGTCCACATGGTTTCCTAGTACGAACAGTAGGATACGGTAGGACATGATGGCGTGCACCGGTGTGAGGAGAAAATGCAATGCCGGCATCAAGTCCTCACACACATAGACACGTAGACTCTGTACTCACCTCTGGAAACGCATCGTAAGTCACCGTGATGGTCAAGTTGACGGCGCTGGCCGTCATGGTCAGACTTCCCAAATACAAGAGGCCCAGTACGCCGCTCATGGTGCTACGTGAAGATCGCATTGTCGCTACTGTAGTGCTATGGGGAAAATGGTCGATCGATCGTGTCAAAGTCAAGGTTGGATCCAATGCAGTCAATGAGAACAAAAGTTGCAGCAACCACTCCAATCCAATGAACCTCCAGTCTAATCGTTTCAAACAGCTATTCAAACAACCTCAAATGATGAAAGGTTAGACGTCTATGAAAGCCGATGGGTGTGATCGCTGTCTCTCTTTTGATGATGGATGGGTGGGACAGTGGAACCACAAACACATGTAAAAAATGGCGGAAAGATAGAGGTGAAAAAGTTGGCACCCTTCTTGTTAACGCTTGTGTAAGCAAAAGAGTTAACCCTGGCATTGTCACTTTGTAAACACATAGGCCCGAGCATTATCTCACACCCTACTGGAATATCCCGCACGATTGAAGACAAGTTTTTTTTAATGATTTTTTGATTTTAAAGTTTCGAAATGGTGCAACTACAGTACCTGTATCTCGGGCACACGTTTCGTCCATACAGGTAGACTGTGAGATCTTCACACGATAAGTTCTTGAATCGATATCTTGTGGGCTACTCGAGAGCTACTTTCAGTGACCTACAACATCAGCTCATGTGGACTAGCCTGTGACTGTGCCTATGGTGCTAGCACTAGAAGGCACCCCAAGTTGGGCTTTGAAGCAGCATTACTAGTGTTATTGCTCTAAAGCTCACTTGAAGTGGATCAATTTGCATAGGCTTTTGATCCATAGAACCTCCATTTGTGTAGTCAGCCCATGTGAAATGTTATGGGCTGATGAAGTTGATGGTCCATGTGTGTGATGTTGTGTGAGGTTGATGAACGTAGTGGGCGGTTCGTGCCATGAAAGGCCCGGCTATGTTCAAGTCACCGATGTAGGATGGGTGTTGAAAGAGTGCTGTGGGTATTAGTTTGGAAATGTGAAATAAGAGACAATCTAGTAGTTGAGACTAGCTAGTCTTTTAAAATGGTGTGTTGTTAGATGTGGGTGATCACAAGATCGATCAATCCAAGAAAAGAACAAAAGTGAGGAATGAATCGGGGCTGGAGAGGTCCAGAGGTGCATGCGCCCTTTTCGCGCGAAGCTTCACTACGTAAACCCTCGCCGAAAGAAACAAATGCGAAGCGTCGAAGACGCCGTTGCGAAAGACAAAGCTGTTTCTTTGTCGAAGCTCACAAATAGTCGTTCAGTTCGACCATGACGATGATGTCGTTATTGCTGTGCTAGCTTCTTGTGTGATCCTCTCGCTACTGCTGCGAAGGCCGTCACATTACACAGAGGGGAGAAGGAGGAGAGTTAAGGTAGTCTGGACAAAGGAATCTAGTTGAACATGTTTCTTTGAGTTGAGGTACCCGTAAAAGTGATAAGTTGAAGGGGCTCCAGAGGGAGAAGGAGGAGGGTTAAGCTAGTCTGGACAAAAGCATCTAGTTGCACATGTTTTTTGAGTTGTGGTATCCCGTAAAAGTGATTTAGTTGAAGGGGCTCCATAGGGGAGAAGGAGGTGGGGTAAGCTAGTCTGGACAAAGGCATCTAGTTGCACATTTTTTGAGTTGTGGTACTCGTAAAAGGGATTAGTTGAAGCGGCTCAAGAGGGGAGAAGAAGGGTTAAGACAGTCTGGACAAAGGCATCTAGTTGTACATGTTTTTTGGGTTGTGGTACCCGTAAAGGTGATTGGTTGAAGGGGCTCCAGAAGGGAGAAGGAGGAGCGGTTAAGCTAGTCTTGACAAAGGCATCTAGTTGAACATGTTTTTTGAGTTGTGGTACCCGTAAAGTGATTAGTTGAAGGGGCTCCAAGGTGGGGGGAAAGAAGGAGGAGGGAAGCTAATCTGGACAATAGGCACTAGTTGCACATGTTTTTTTGAGTTGTGGT
The DNA here is from genome assembly GCA_903772945.1 of Seminavis robusta. Classification (NCBI taxonomy): domain Eukaryota; phylum Bacillariophyta; class Bacillariophyceae; order Naviculales; family Naviculaceae; genus Seminavis; species Seminavis robusta. Next base: position 21,278 of record CAICTM010000076.1, on the reverse strand, counting down.
ACCCGTAAAAGGTATTAGTTGAAGGGGCTCCAGAGGGGAGAAGGAGGGAGGGTTAAGCTAGTCTGGACAAAGGCAATCTAGTTGCTCATGTTTTGAGTTGTGGTAACCGTAAAAAGTACCCAGTCAAATGCACTCCAGACGGGATTATGTACAAGTACATTTAGGTGCGGTATGTACCCTTCCGAAATATCTTAAAACCAGGGGGGAAGCAAAATAGTTATCTTAAAAATAGTGTGTTGCGTGCCTTGATTCGAATCGAATCGCTCATCACCGACTCGATTGATTCGACTCATTCGATTCGATCGCGCGGTGTGCGCGACTGACGTCATTCGAGTCGTGCTTGCACCTCTACGTGCAAACGTGTAGAAGGCTACGTATTAGACTATTGCACCTAGGCTTTCTACAGCCGTGTAGTAAGCCTACGTGCAAAAGGTATGTAGGTTGCACGTAGGCTTCTACAGCCGTGTAGAAATCATACGTGCAATACGTACGTACATTTGCACGTAGGCTTTCCTACAAGCCGCGTGTAGGATTGTATCTCGCACGGTATGCAGGAGGTAGATAGTCGTCATTTTGCTTAGTAAACATGACTAATCGGTCCTCTTTCTTCGTGGTGCCGGTGGTAGAGCCAGCCACTCCCCGAACCTCGAACCACATGGCAGGACGAGGGAAAGATGATCAATCAGCGCCAGCTCCAGTTCTAGACTAGAATATGTACACGTATCCAACACACTGCCAACATTCCGTACTATTCTTGTGGAAAGAAAGTCAGGGGGGTCCCTATCTGGAAGGTCTGCCAGTTCCAAAACAGCACAAACCAACATGGCCTGAATATATTTTCTTACATTCTTTTGCGTGGTCTTTACGTTTCTGGGTTTTCTTCACTTTCACTATGGATCCATTTACTCATGCGAAGCAAGAGGTTACTAGTACTAGTATGGTTAGAGTGGACGATGGGGGAAATGGACTCAGGGGATTACTTTTATGAGATGTATTTTCTCGTTTGGCTATCTCTTTTTCTTTCACTCCATTGTTCTCAATGCGATTAGCTGATGGAATTACAAGAGTAGCAAAGATTTTGCCAATCTCCACTAACAAGAGTAGGTGCAGTATCTGCGCTGGGACAAGCTGTGGAGTGGAACATGTTAGCCACACTGTCAGCAAGGCTATCTAAGAGATTGGAGCCCCAATCACACAAATCCTGGTTAAATTGGGATGCGTCGTAAAACATTGTGTTTCCGTTGGTCAAAGAACCCAAGTGCCATCCAGAGATATCTTGGTTAAAGCCTGAAGACCGGAACATTTTGCTGCTGTTTTCGACTGAGCTTACATCCCATCCACTAACATCTTGGTTGAAAGAAGAAGCGCCCTGAAACATACCCGACATTGTTGTCACTTGGCTCAGATTCCAATTAGAGATGTCTTGGTTGTATGATGAGTGCATAAACATGTTGTTCAGGCTGGTTACTGAACTGACATCCCAGGTAGAGATTGTACTATTCATGGCAGAGGCACCCCGGAACGCGGCCCACATTGCAGTCACTTGGCTCACATCCCACATTGAGATATCTTGGTTGAACACAGTAGCATCTCGGAAAGTACCTCCAAGGCTTAGCACTCGGCTAGTATCCCAGTTGGAAATGTCTTGATCAAAACTGGATGCACCGCGAAGCACATTGTTTAAGTTGGTAACCTTGCTGATATCCCAACCTCCGATGTCCTCGTTAAAAGAAGCCATTTTGAATTTCTTTCTGAGCTGAGCAGCTGATAAAATGACATCGCTTCAAAGCACCAACTATAGATTGGCCCATAAGCTTCTTCTGCAGCAGCGACATTGTCCACAGCAAACTCAGCAGCATCTTGGTCTGGAATGCAAGCATAGCTTGGCGCCTGAGATGGTTGAGGGCTGTTCGAGGGTTGGCTACTCTTGCTGGGGCTGCTTGATGGTTCCATACTATTGGTGGGGGTGCCGCTGGGAATCCCACTTGGAGCAAAAGACGGGAAACTGCTTGGATGCCCCGTAGGATCTCTAGATGGGACAGAGGAAGGCACAGGTGTTGGGCCTGAGGTTGGTCCAGGTGATGGAGCAGGCGATGTTCTGGAGTGGGGCCCGGTGTGGGACGGAGTAGGACCTGGAGTTGGCCCAGGAGTAGGACCAACAGTGGGACCGGTGTTGGCCCAGGTGTGGGACCTGGAGTGGGGTCACTGGTGGGCCACTTGAAGGAATTGAAGATGGTGAAGCTGATGGCCCACCTGAAGGATTTGAAGAGGGTGAATCTGATGGGATGATGCAGGGATGGCAGAAGTCACTCCAGTAATCGTTCATTTGACCTGGGGTACCATTCATTTCACATTCTGTATTTTGAAACATTTCAGACACGGTGCAGTCAATGTCAAGTTTTGACTGCCAGGAACAAAGGTCGGTATTGAATGCTGATTCCTTGAACATATGGGATGCAAAGGAAGCACCGCTGACATCCCAGTTTGAAACATCCGAATTGAAGCTTGAAGCAGCATAGAACATGTAATTGAAGTTCGTCACTTGGCTCACATTCCAATTAGAGATGTCTTGGTTGAATACAGAAGCACCGTACAGCATGTTGTTCATGTTAGTCACCAAACTGACGTCCCAACCTCCAATGTCTCATTAAAAGAAGCATGCGATGCATCCCTGGAAGTGCTAATAAGGTCGGAAAAGGACATGGGTTCAAAGCACCAGTAATAGATAGGCCCGTAGATTTGCTCATTCTCAGTGACATCCCCCAAAGCTGCTTCCACACTGGCTTGGTTGTCAAAGCAGGGATATTCTTTTGTCTCAAGATTGCTAATACAGTTTGGATCCAGCCAGAGCTTGGTTTCATCACTAGTGTCAGAAATACAAGCTGTCTTGGCAATGACTGCTTCCAAGGTGGAAGCCAGCTCACGATGCCCATGGGTTCCCAATTTTCTGTGTTCTTGAAGGTCAGCGACGGTGGCTTCTACCGTATCCAGTTTCTCTGCGTGGCCATTGAGATCGGCGGTGTTGAACTTGACAATGGTTTCCATGTCTTCCATCTTCTTGGTGAGTCGAAAAATCTGCTCACCAATGCTATTTTCTCTCATTTTCATCTTTTGCTGCAGACGGGTTACTGTGTCCTGGAGGTCCACAATCATCTCAAGGGCATCCTGGAGAGTGGTTGGGTGGCGGGGCTCTGTGCGAGCCAATAGAGAAGACAGAATAGTGTGTGAAGTGAGCTATTACATTCATTGTCGAGAGGGAGCCCATCGTTCATGCATTGCTAGCCTTACCAACGGCGGACACAACCGCAAGAGAAACAACAATGATCAACCTAAGCAACATTGTTAATTACGGTAGTGTGGTATCAGGGTCGTTGTATTCAGTATCAGTTTTGCTTTCTTGGTATCGTTCTTTATGAGCAAAAACAACAAGCAACCCTCCCCAAACTCTCAAGTTTCTATTCAGCCAGGAATTCAGAAGGATCCAGCGTAGTGAACCCAAAGCTACCATCTCTTTAACTACTTCGTGACTGATGGGTGCATTGGACCTGTGCCAACATGTCCTTTTCTCGAGATCCTTTTCTCGAGATCTCATGCGGACCTTCATTGCGACCGTGCCAATCGAATCGAATGATTGTGGGATGTTATGGTAATGTCTGGGCAAACACTCATCCCTCATCATCTCCCTTGTTGGTACGTTGGTAGTTGGTACAGTAAGCTGTAAGCTGTACCGTACCAGAACTGTACGGAAAGTAAAGACTTAAAGTTCCATACCCCTTGGATCCGAGTTGAATCAATCGAATCATTCAATTCAAACCATTCAGGGATGAAAGAAGAAGGCTGACCAGGACCAGTCAGACACAACAATAAGCAACATAACCATCATTTGTGTTGCTTCATGGTTTCTATGCATATGTACTGGGAATTACGCAAACAGAGGGCCAACGAGGGCATTCTACTACAAAGATGTGATATCCTGTCATCCTGTCCAAGTATTGTTTCGATTCTTGGGTGATACCGCTCTCTAGCTACTATCTAGTACAAGCAAAATGTCTCCAGACCACTCGAAGGAGGCAGCCTCAGTGCTCCTTGGCTATAAGACAAAGCCACCATTGTACTCTGAGTAGTACGCTGCATATAGCATTAGAGAAGCCAAGTACCGTAATACATGTAAGTCTAGCTAGATCTAGCTAGCAATTAGTCTGAGAGAGAATAACCATTCACGAGAACCGTGTTGCCATACCAACCTCGAACCATGAATGCCCGGTCGAGCCGAGTGGAAAAGCCATCCCCGGCCATTTGCCAAAAGACATCCGTGTGATTGGTCATGGTGATCCATCCGTCAGGACCTAGGCCATTGCCGGCGCTGTCCTCGATGCGCAAATAGTAGACTCCAGCTTCCACCTCGTCAAAGGTTTCAGACCAAAGTTGGTTAGCATTGGCGGGCACTGGAGTGTAGGAGTAAAAGTCGAGCCATCCCGTGTTGAAGTATGTATCATCTTTTTTCTTGATGGTTATCGAAATGTCTGTTGGGTCTGTGCAATTCAATTCAATTCAATTCAATTGATGAGAGGTGAATGAGGGGGGCACCGGTGGGTGAGTTTCTGAACGTCCGTCAAGATCAGTGCCTGAACCAGATAAAGCAAGAGACTGGTCTTGCTTTGTGAGTTATGACTCGAGCTGACTACCGGTACTCACTCTGATCAAACTTGATGTTGAGCGAGAAGGAGTGATCCAGCTCGTCCGAAGCAAATCCAGGCCACTCTGGGTCGCCATTGCCTCCAAGTGCAGTCGGAGGGGAGGACTCACTTCCCGTGCATTGACCACGCCTTGGGCACTGATTTGTAGGTTGACATGTAGGGCATCGGTAAAGATTCCATAGCGCTGGTAGACAACTCCGGCATCGTCCGCCATGACAATGGTTCCCATGCCACTGCCGCAACAAATGCCATTTCCCGCACTGTCTTCCATGACAAATTGGTAGTTGCCAGGAGTCAAATCATCAAACGTCTCGGAGCGGTCTAGACCATCCGTAGTGGCATTCCAGCTATTGAAGTCTTGACGGAACAGTTCAGTGCTTGGACTACCAAACGTCCACATGGTTTCCTAGTACGAACAGTAGGATACGGTAGGACATGATGGCGTGCACCGGTGTGAGGAGACAATGCAATGCCGGCATCAAGTCCTCACACACATAGACACGTAGACTCTGTACTCACCTCTGGAAACGCATCGTAAGTCACCGTGATGGTCAAGTTGACGGCGCTGGCCGTCATGGTCAGACTTGTCAAACACAAGAGGCCCAGTACGCCGCTCATGGTGCTACGTGAAGATCGCATTGTCGCTACTGTAGTACCAAGGGGAAAATGGTCGATCGATCGTGTCAAAGTCAAGGTTGGATCCAACGCAGTCAATCAATGAGAACAAAAGCTGCAGCAACCACTCCAATCCAATGACCCTTCAGTCTAATCGTTTCAAACAGCTATTCAAACAACCTCAAATGATGAAAGGTTAGACGTCTATGAAAGCCGATGGGTGTGATCGCTGTCTCTCTTTTGATGATGGATGGGTGGGACAGTGGAACCACAAGCACATGTAAAAAATGGCGAAAGATAGAGGTGAAAGAGTGTGCACCCTTCTTGTTAACGCTTGTGTAAGCAAAAGAGTTAACCCTGGCATTGTCACTTTGTAAACACATAGGCCCGAGCATTATCTCACACCCTACTGGAATATCCCGCACGATTGAGAGACAAGTTTTTTTTAATGATTTTTTGATTTTAAGTCAGCGGGAGCTGCGATACCTCGAGAAGCAGATGAAAGGAGACTGTTGAGCACTCTTCAAGGTAGCCTGCGACGATGTGTGTTGCGCCATACATTCCTCCTTAAGGTAGCCTAACAACACCGCTTGTCGTGTGCCCCATAACATAGCTGTCACCGTATGACTGTAATTGAGCTTCTCGCATGTTCACTACCTTGACATGATCTACGATGATCACCGCTTCACATAAACGAAGAGCAACGCACGAGAAATACAAAAAGGTGAGGGCTAGGCAAACTGCCGAGTAAGTTTCGAATGGTGCACTACAGTACCTGTATCTCGGGCACACTTTCGTCCATACGGTAGACTGTGAGCTTCACCGATAAGTTCTTGAATCGATTCTTGTGGCTACTCGAGAGCTACTTTCAGTGACCTACAACATCAGCTCATGTGGACTAGCCTGTGACTGTGCTATGGTGCTAGAACTAGAAGGCACACCAAGTTGGGTTTGAAGCAGATTACTAGTGTTATTGCTCTAAAGCCACTTGGAGTGGATCAATTTGCATAGGCTTTTGATCCATAGAACCTCCATTTGTGTAGTCAGCCCATGTGAAATGTTATGGGCTGATGAAGTGGATGGTCCATGTGTGTGATGTTGTATGAGGTTGATGAACGTAGTGGGCGGTTCGTGCCATGAAAGGCCCGGCTATGTTCAAGTCACCGATGTAGGATGGGTGTTGAAAGAGTGCTGTGGGTATTAGTTTGGAAATGTGAAATAAGAGACAATCTAGTAGTTAAGCTAGTCTTTTAAAATGGTGTGTTGTTAGATGTGGGTGATCACAAGATCGATCAATCCAAGAAAAGAACAAAAGTGAGGAATGAATCGGGGCTGCAGAGGTGCAGAGGTGCATGCGCCCTTTTCGCGCGAAGCTTCACTACGTAAACCCTCGCCGAAAGAAACACCCACATATCGCGCGAAGCGCGAAGTATCGTTCGGGGGAGGAGGAGGGGGAGGCGCCGCAGGCGCCGTGTAAAGAAGAGGGAAGAGGAGGGGGAACTCACGAGAACAACAACAAACAACAACAACAACAACAGAAAGATTCAACTCGAGACCAATGCCGACGACCACCGGAGGTCCTGCGAGCTACTAAGCAATGGTCAAACAGTAGTAAGTGTTCATGTTGTGTTGATTATCTTTGATGGTAGCGACCATCCTATCCATCTTTGTCCCATCGTCGAATTGTTCTGTTGTTGTGTTGGATGGTCGTTGTGGGGGCAAGTCGGTGATACTTCCGACTGTTCCACTTAACGATCTGAATGCCGGTTCGTTAATTCTGGTCTTGTTTCCTACTGTTTCCTCTATAAATCTTTGGTCCATACTCCGAATTGCGAGAGCACCAACGGATGACGTGATTCGAAATGGCTGACACTCGTGTTTGCTCACAGGCCATTATATTGGAACAGCGTGCCGATTATTTCATTTCCAGCGACAATGGCATAAAAAGACCGGTAGGAACATGGCAGGTACTGTTACTACGTGGACTCGCAACTCAGGAGGCCATCGCCCAAACCCAAGCGAACAGCCAGCCATCCAGCTATTTGACAAAGTTATGGCTCCCACAAAGTTTGGATCTATTTCGGTCGATGATCTTGTTGGCGACAATGGGCTGAATTTGATGAGTGACTTCTGTACTCGCATTGGTGAAAATCCTCCCATCGGACAAAGAACGAACAAGCCCATGGCGGCCTCCGCTGTAAACAAGTACATCGAGGCCTTGTGCAAGCATCTTCGGATCAAGTATGGCCGGACGCAACAGTTTTTGAATTTCCCATTGTTTCCACCAGCGGACGTGAATGGACTCAAGAAGACCTTCAACGATTTACACGGCCGGACGCTCATGCAGGGAACCGACGATGACGCTATCCTGCGCGACTACTATCCGATTCCGCGGCAGCACTCGCCCAGAACCAAGCTTCTTCCACTCCATGATTTTTCGAATCCGCAACAACACCAGCTTGCGAGGAGCGTGGACCTACTTCGTCTGGCAAAAAGGCTAGTACAGACGGAACAGTTTACGGAGCTACTTATGGTCCTGATTACAAACAATGCAGTGGGCAGAGGTGGAGAGTGCAAGTTCCTCAGCTATGACAAGATGTTTGGGATTGCTATTTTAACATGGCATTCTTTCAGTGGTTTCAGCGGAAGGAGCTGAAAACCAGTCCATCGGCGTTTGTCCAAGACTTTGAGCATCCAGAGCTGTGTGTTATCTTTGGTTTTGGGGTCTATTGGTCTCTGTGCAGTGGCTTGGTTCGCCCAGCACCAATGATGGCAGCACCTGGCACTGCTCTCTACCGCAGCTCCAAGTTTGTGTTTCAACACCTCCACCAGACTCAGGATAGTACCGTGGCTGAGAACTTGACCAAGATCATCCGGTCCTGCGTCCACCATCTCATCCAGTCTCACTACACAGTCAAGAGTCTCCGTGCCGGTGCCATGTCACGTTTGGCATGGCTGCCCACTGTCACTTATGAAGAGTGCATCGCGTTGGGAGGATGGAGCACCAAAGCCAGCCGAGATTGGTATGTCTGGCAGTACTTGGTGGCTGTCATTCCAGGAGCCCTTGCTTTGGCCGGATACCCAGATCCTCGACAATTGCCCTACGCTCCAACGTGTGAGATTCTTTTCGCTGACAATGATCCAGCCAAGATTTTTCCAAGGGACAAGTTCGTCATTTTCCAGCGAGATCTCTTCCCCAACAGTTTGCCGGAGCTTGCTCCGGGTGGCAGACTGAGGCCTTTCATGGACATTGTGACAGCCGTGATGGTCAAGAACTACCGCTACATGGAAACGAAATATGGAGCTGACCACCGGTATGTGCATCGAATGAGAGTGGTGGTCCAGCGTGCTGGATTGGCGCAAGATTTGGTGGACGCATCAACCAAGCTGCGGTACTGGTCCAAGAAAATCCACGATGATACCACAACAAACAACAACAGCAACAGCGGTGTACTGTTGCGAGCCACCATATCCGACAAACTACAGGAATTATCTAGCAATGTGGGAGATTTACTGCGTACCCGACAACAAGAACAGCTGAACCATGGGCTTATTCTTAGCGGCATAGGCGATTTGAAGTCCGGCCAGTCAGATATTGCACAGGCAGTTCGCGATCTACAGACACAAGTGGCACAATTAACAACCATGGTCCAGAATGCCAGTCTTCGAACTGCGGTACCATCGACTCCATCTCCACGCAGGTCTCCACGCAGACGACAGACTCCGCAGCAACCTTCGCCCATTCCACCACCACCACCTCCTCCTCCACCACCACCACCTCCTCCTCCACCTCCTCCACCGCCAGAACCAGAACAACGACGTATGGCGCTGGTCAGAGCAGGAGCGGCTGGGTCATCAGTTGCTGGCAGGGGAGCTCGAAGCCGGGAACGCAGAATGATGAACATCCTAGTGGGTCTCTACCAACACGATGACTTTCGAAATCTACGGACGAATGTGGCACTACGTTCGCTGGCTAATGTTGTTAATCTACGGATCGGTGGGGATGGTCGCAACTTGAAGAAAGTGGAAGTTGCACTGGATCTTGTCGACTGCCTCTGGTCACCAGATACAAGAACCAAAGCAATAAACAAGAGCTTCCCCGATGAAGCTGCTGCTACACAAGCGTTCTCCGAGGTGGACCAACGTGTTAAGAGGGCATGTCACATCCATGACAATCCAGGAGACAACCCAAAACCCAATTCGCGTCGAGCTACAGCTGTTATTGGAGTGGGCAACCTCATCTTGAAGAGAGGCCGAGAGTCCTTTTTTGATGCAATCAACTCGAAAATGCCAAAGTGGGGCCGGATTCCACCAATCGCCGCTGGTCAACAGACTCTATGGGATGTGGTCATGGCCAAAGAAGATGCCATAAAAGCAAGAGTACGCACTACTAGCCGCAGAAGATAAGATAACAGAAGCAAACAACGACCATGAGGATAACGTGAGTACTGCCACTGTATTTCAGCGATTGCTTGGATCTGTTCCGTTGTTCTCACCGGTTTTCCTCACTGGCTCATTGCTTCGCCAAAGGCTTAATAGGCATCTTTTTGAATGAACTTTCGCATTCTACACAGACACCAGTACATCACCCTGTATGTACACTCTAGTACTCCTCTACCTACTCCATCGATACTTACCTCAGATAATGAAGAAACAAATGCGAAGCGTCGAAGACGCCGTTGCGAAAGACAAAGCTGTTTCTTTGTCGAAGCTCACAAATAGTCGTTCAGTTCGACCATGACGATGATGTCGTTATTGCTGTGCTAGCTTCTTGTGTGATCCTCTCGCTACTGCTGCGAAGGCCGTCACATTACATCTAAAGTTATCCTCTTGCTATTGCTGCGAAGGCCTACGATTAAGGTGTCAAGCTTCTTGTGTGATCCTCTCGCTATCTAAAGTTATCCTCTTGCTAAAGCGAAGGCCTACGATTAAGATGACGCACAAGCTTTCTCCGACTGTCAATGTGATCCCCTCCCTGTTGTATTGCTTCGTGTGATCCTCTCGCTATTGCTGCGAAGGTAGTCACTTGCATCTAAAGTTAGCCTCTTGCTAAAGCGAAGGCCTACGATTAAATGACAAGCATGTACGCAACGGTATTTGGTGTTTGGTTCGTCCTCGAGCGAGGAAACGTTGGTTCTAGTGTCTTCCTCGTGTGTGTGTTTCACCACTTTTCGCTTCCCTCGTAGGTCTGGTCTACCTGATATCGGATGACGACACGCTTCTTATTGTCGTTGCTCAACCGCAACTGCTTCTTCGACAATGCATGCATGACGATGACACCTTTTCCGGTGCTGCTTCGGCAGCCGCTCCTTCGGGGGCCCGTGGTTCCTTTGGAGCCCAGTGGTTATGGCTCGCCGGCTTGTTCCCCTCGTCAATATACGCTGGGAAAGGTGTCGTCTTACGGTGGTTCCTTTATGGTGTGGTTCGTCCTCGCAATCGTTGACATGTTCGGTCTCTTCTCCTGTCAAAGGCAACGAGAATCACAACAGGTACGGTCCACGAGCCCGCATGCATGCATGCATTAGTAGTTCGGAGTTCGTTTGAACCTTGAGAAGATGATGGGGTCAGCCCTCCGGAGCTGTTCCTCTTTGCCTTCGCTGAACAAAAGTGGCATGCATGCATGCGGTACTGCTTCTTCTTTTGCTCTCAACTCAAGTCTAACATCTTTCTTGTTCCATTCTTCATTTTCAAGGATTGCATCTCCCATGGTGGTTCTTTGGTCCTTCTTTCCTTGGGCCCGATGGTGTGTTGGTCGCGAATGGTTCCTTGCTCGCGTACTCTTTCCTGTTTCTTCAACACCACTCGGTCTCCTGATCTTGATACGTATTCTACGCCTGATCCTGATGCTGCATTTTCAGACAAGCCGCCCGACACGTCTTCCTTTGTCCCCAAGCACAACAACAACATCATGGGACCCACCAGCCATCCTGTCGGCGTAGAACCAACCAAGACTGCTTCGATTCCAAGAGCTACTGGCACGACGCGAACTCGAATCCAAGAAATGCACGCCGCCCTCGATCTCCCAGTACGTCTCTTGACAACCGGCAAGGTAGCACAACGACAAGTAAATCGACGGTTGCGTCGTCCAAGTCTTCAGTCTTCCATTCAAGTAGAGCCGCAAGCATAGATGCTTCTGGTTCACCCTTAGAATAGCTTAAAAGTCTCACACTTCTCTCTCTTGGGCCCGCCGAATCCGTAATTTCAAGTTCTTCAGGGCTTTCGGAGGACTTTCTTGCCGACCGGGCTTTCGGAGGACTTTCTTGCCGACCCCGACCCTTTCGCTTCTTGGGCTGGTGTCAAGACGCTCTTCGAATACGATTCTTTGCCGACGATGAACTGAGAATCCATTTGGTTGGTGTTGGTTGGCGGTCCAGCATCGATCCTTTGGAGGACCTCCTTTCCGACCTTCCGTTTCTTGGGCTGATTGCGGTGTCAGCCAATCCTCTCTTAGGACTAGTATGATTCTGTGCCGACGATGAACTTCTCTACTTGCCGTGTCATCCTCACTCTTGTCACTCGTTTCAAGGTTGCATTTCAGCTCGTTCCCTCGCAAGTCTTGCGAGAGCTCAACCCGTTCCCCCCATGATGTTTCTCTGCTCAGTTCTAGCTCTGTGCTCATTCATTCGACCGAATGAGGCATCATTGATGCCCCCTTCGCTGTGACCTTGCATGCCTAAAAACACAGGTACCAGGTACTCGTTAAGTTAGTTGTACCTTGCAGTATTATTTTATAACTAGGAAGTCGTGCGGTCTTCTAAGCTAGTGGTTTTGGCCAGTCTATTTACTTTTACGAGACATCTATCTGTCTGCGGCATAATATATAGCCACCGGCCTCCCTTCCTTGAGTTAGCGGTATGATAATGCTAAAGCCGCCGGGAGTAGTGTCGATTCTGTGGCTTTGTATTGTCGTTGCTGTTTGTGGCGCTTGTATCGTCGCCATCATCTTTCTGATCACTTGTTGTTCCATCATGACCAAAGCCATCTGCCTCGCCACTTCTGGAAGTAGCAGTGCTGGTCACCGCATCTTCCGCAACTATCCAATAGACATGAGCGACGAATCCATCTTCGTTGATGAAAAAGTACACGTTCACCCCCGATCCATATTCGCCATCACTTCCCCAGACAAATCCATTGTCCATAGTGGTGATGATGGGTGCCATGATACTGATCCATCCCCGACGAAACTGGCAGCAAATGCCATTATTCCCCAAGTCAGATACCTTGAGCCAATACCATCCCGCTTCCTGTTGGACGTATTGACGTGGCACGAGACGATTGTGTATCCCATGGCGAATCCCATCCATGCTGTCAATGGTAGTCCATTGTTCTTCGGGCAATTCGGTGAGCGTTTGTGCGGAATCTTCCAAGACGCCGGGTGTGTACAAGACATCATAGTCGGATTCAAAAGGATAGGCATCAAACTTGAAATTGATATTGAAGGAAAAGAGTGGTGCTTCGGGCACCGGTCCCGGCCATTCGGTATCAAACTCGGGTGGATAATTGGGCGACGCGAGTTGTTCCCAACTTGGTCGGAATCGTTCCGATTCGTAAACGACGGCAATGTCACCCGTAGTGGAATCAATCCGGATGCGCACTTGTAGATATCCCCGGTACTGTCCATCGTGTTCCCAAACGGTTTCTCCCGTCAAGTCATTGACGAGTTCCAGTTTTCCATCGCCAAAGTTGCAGCAAATGCCATCGAGTCCATTATCACCAAATTCTAGGTCGTACTGTCCCGGTCTCAAGTTGTCAAAGCTTTCTTCGAGCTCAGCATCCTCTTCTTCAATGGAATCGGGTAGTAGAACATAGAGTTCATTTTTGGTGGGCATCAAGTACGAAGACAGAGAGGATGGGTCCTGGATGATTGCGGCATTGTTGTTGTTGTTGTTGTTACTGTTGGTATTGGTATTTGGTTGTCCCAGATAGGTCAAACTCCATGCAAATTCGAGTGGATAGTCGTCGAGTGTCATGTAGAGTGTCATGGCGCCCATGGTTTCATTGGTAACTCTGACCGTAACGACCCCACTGGGCAGTGGCGGTGCCGCTCGCGGTGTGCAATACGGCGGTGGAAAGTCCGATGCTTCGCAAATGATTTCATCAATCCAAGAAGCGACAGAGGAAACACGAGCATTGACGCCCGCGAATCGTTCGCGGGCACATCCAATGCCGTAACTGACGACTCCGGCCAGTACTCCTCGTGTGACATCGACCACGGGACCTCCCGAGTCGCCTGAAGGTTCGCAAGAAAGAAACAAAGAAGAGAGAGTATGGTTGAGATGGATCCTTTCATTCATTGATTCATGACTAGCTAAGGGTGTATGTGTGTTCATGCTTACCTTGACAAGTATCCTTCCCACCTCCCGTGACACCCCCACAGAACATGACATCGTCTAGGAACTGATCAGCTCCGTACTGTCGACGACACGTGTCATCACTAATATAGTCAATCTGTACCTGTTGCAAGGATGCACTCATGCCATGGGCATCTTCGGCCGTTTTCCCGAATCCCATGGCGACGAGTGGATCTCCCGGTTCGGGATAGTTGGGACTTCGATTGATGGGTAGGATTTGCATTCCCGTGGGTTGTCCGTGATCATCGACCAGTGCACTTTGACTGAGTTTGAGCAATGCAAAGTCATAGTCTTGCAGCGTGGGAAGATAGGAGGGATGCGCCCGTGTGTATTCAATGGTCCGCAGCGTTCCTTCTCGTATTTCTGTAGACATGAATAGAGCTCGTTTGTAAAAGGGATGTGTGCGTCGTTCGCAGTGCGCTGCTGTCAGTAGAAAGTCGTCGTGAATGAGTACAGCGGCACAACTGGCATCGGCCAACTGGGCAAAGTAGGGAAATGCGTGGGGATCTGAAACGTCGGTTCCACCTACAACTCGAGTGCCCAATGCTGCTGCTTGACTGGAGGGAAGATAAGGGAGTAGTAGCAATAGCAGGTTGATCAGGTTGATCAGATGGTAAGTGTAGAAGTTGGTCTTCTTGCCATTCGAGGAGGTGTATGGAGATGGGGTATATGGGGTATATGGATCAGGATGGGTAGCATCTTGATAAGGCAATGCACATGCCAATGACTGAGCTTGAAAGTCTTGAAAGTCTTGAGAGCGAGGGTCTTGAGGGTCTGATGAAGTTGGTCTTCTTCTCTTTCTCTTATTACTAGTGATACCAATGCAGGTATGCATAGATCTACTGGCATTGCTGAAGGACATGATAAGATAAGATAAGGTTCAGGAAGGAGAGAGGAGTGGAGATTGAAGGTCAATCTCTTAGCTCAGCTTAAGTCAAGTCTTCTACTAGCTCTCTATAAGATGGGCTCAGTAGGTTCAGGCAATGATGGAAGGCTGATCTGATAGAGTTGTCTCTAGCTAGCAGAGGTGTCTATAGTAGCTAGCTGTATATAGAGTAGTAGTGGTGTTGGAAAGCAACCTGATGAGTGCAGGTGCAGGTGCTCGCTCAAAAGTGAGGCTCTTCAGTCCAAGCCAAGTCGCCTCTTGTCTTGCCTCTTCCTGATGATGCCTTGCTCTATGCTTGACCACAACAACTCTGCTTTCTTGACCTTCCATCGAACTGTCTTGGGGTGGGAAGCTAAGCAACATACAAACTTACATGTACTACGGTCATCCTACAAAAAGCCCAGCTTGGCCACCCTATTGCTAAAACGCGGTACCAAGACTTACTTGTAACTGTAACCTGTAACCACTCAAACTGGAGAACTGGTCATTCAGTACAGAACTCACACAGTCAATGCGACCAAACAGGCACAACTCGGTCGTCCAAGACCAACATCCAGTCTACAATAAGCTTCCATGTCCATAGAACATCGCTGATTCAAAATCCATAAGTCTAATTCTGCTTTACAGGTCTGCTGTAAGTACATTTCTTCAATTTAAGAAATAAAGACATCAGCCAAGAGTACAATCCATCATACTAACTTATTACAAAGGAAGTACCCAAGCAATCATCCACATACAAGGATAACTCTAATGATTTAGAATGCATAGCTCCAATGACCGGCACTGGCACATGGCAAACAAAGACGCGATCTCTCATGCCAAGTAATGACCATTGGAAGCTGACCAAAGAGTCACGCAAACACCCTTTTCCCTTTTCCCTTTTCTAGCTAGACCTCGGCAGGGAGAAGCGGGGGGAAATGGTCAAAAGAGAAGAAGAAGAATGAATCTTTGGAATCTTTTTTTACTCTTTTCCGACCTTAGCTTTGACCTTGTGGGTGATGGTCAAGGACCGGTGATGGGTCGATAGATAGATAGCTACTAGTACATGTAGTAGGCTTCTTTGCGTCCTCAGGATCGCTCCACTGCAATTGCTCGCTCTGGGATCATGGAGGATGGAACGATGGAACTCAAGAAGATGCCGGCCGGCTAAGAACACACATACATAAAGAGTTGCCATCACGACTCTGGAGCACTGGAGTTGTCTAATGAGTATGGAACTACATGTACAAAGACCAGGTGAGAACCAGGTTTGCAAACCGGTAGCAACAGGCGAGACTTGATTGTCTGCCTTTCGCATACAGTATCGCTGGAGGACGGCATCATGGCTGCAGGTTTTTGCTTTTGACCAGCCAGAACGAGCGGATCATGGTATGGTCCTCCACTTTCTAGCTAGCGCATGCTTGCTTGAAGCTTGGCTTGGCTGTCCTCTTGAAAGAGCCAACTTTCATTCAGTTTCTTTTGGTGGCGGTCACTCGGTTTCCTGAAACGAATAATTCGAAATGCATACGGTACCAGGTACCCATTCGATTGGATGTGGGGTTGGAGTATGTGTGATACAGTGTGCGTCTATTATAACAACCTTGAATGTTCAGAGCGTCAGAAAACAGTACATTAAAGGCTTAAAGGGGGTACCGCCAGATGGAGCCCGAATCTTTTGCAAAAGATCTCGGAAGGGACGTTCGGGCTTGGAGGAACTGGCCATTTTGCCACAACAACAACGAGCAATGATCAAAGTAAGCTTTGCTTCTAGCTACATAGACAATACCAACGATCGATAGCTAACCAATAATCTACCCAAAGACAAGCACCATGAAGTTTTCTATCCTTTTGACATTGATGGCCTTCCTGAGCCAGGCGTCGGCGGAGGAGCCGACTCCTGGGGGACTTCAGTTGGATCCATCGAAACTCAACGATTTGATCGCTGACAAGACAGCGCAACCCCCGGCGAGTCAAGACAAGCCAATTGACGATACCGGTACCTTGAAAGACCAAGTACTGGACGTTCTCAACAAGGGCAAAGTAAACGAGAAAAACTCGGCAGCCACACAAGGTGATCCGCACTTTCTCATGTGGAACGGCCGCAGGTACGACTTTCACGGTGGTTGTGACTTGGTCTTTCTAGATAACCCTGATTACAACCATGGTCAGGGCCTACGGATCGTCATTCGCACAAAGATTGTCCACTGGTGGTCCTATGTCCAGACTGCAGTGGTGCAGATTGGAAATGACACGCTCGAAGTCAAAGGGGGCGTCGCACACAAGGAGTATTACGTCAATGGCAAGCCCGGTCCTCACGAAGAGCATAGCAAAGCCATGCCATTCACGATAGCTGGACACAAAGTACGATTTCGTGTCAAGAGCAAGACGCAGTTCCAGTTCAAGATCTTTCTAGAAGATGATCAGAACATTGTCATTCGATCCGTAAAGGACTTTTTGAAGGTTGACGTTCAAAATCACAAAAAGGTACGTATGTGTGAAGGTTACTGATGATGACTGATGTGGTGTGTTGACGTGATTAAAGATTGGCTGACACAATGTGCTTGTAATGTCGTTTTGATTCGATTCATCCATTGAAAGGCAACCTTTGGAACCAGCCGAGGCCTGCTTGGATCGTACGAGGACGGTCTGATGCTGGCACGGGACGGTGCCACCATTCTAGAGGATGCCAATGAGTTTGGTCAAGAGTGGCAAGTAAGGAGTGATGAGCCCATGCTCTTTCACAGTGTCGAAGGCGTGCAACACCCCCAAGCATGCACGATCCCCAATGCCGAACAAAAGGACCAACGCCGGCGCCTTATCGAAGAAGCGGTATTGATTAGCTATGATGAAGCCGCCAAGGCTTGCATGACTGAAGCAGGAACGGACTTGATTGAATGTATCAATGATGTGATGATCACCGGGGATGCTGACATGGCAGGCGCTTACTCGGATGAGTGAGGAGCTAGATTGATTTCTGTTTGTTGTTGCGCAGCACAGCCAGTGTTTGCACGTTTGTGCAAACAACAAGTGCTGCCATCCATGGTCTCAACGGAGGGCCCTGTAGAGTTAGTTGCTAGCAACTATTAGTCAGACTCGAGCCCCCTCCAATGCTGCCGCCGACCTCTGAAGCCCATTCCCATACATACGTAAAGTCCACTCTAACTACATAGTATCCCGTCGAAGTCGTGAGTGATCGTCATCCCACTTGTTTCTTCGGGTTTCGGTGCCAGACTCTACTCGTACTACAGGTTATCTTCTTGGTCTTTTGCGATTTCGCGACGCCTTCGAGACCCGTTCCGGATGAATTGTGCTGGCGTCCTGAGTAGCCACCTCGCCCCAGCCCCACGTCCCCTTGCCAAGAAGCCTCAAGACCTCGTGTCACAACGAGATACAACAAGCTTGGCTTGGCCACGTCCATTTCCTACGTCGGTGTTCGTTCCACCACCCGAGAACACGGCTTTTGTGATCACACATGGGCACAACTTGGCCTTTCGACAATCTCGGAAGCAAGGATGCAAGCCAGGCCTGGGCTGTCCGCCCTTATTTGGATAACCCATTTTTCATGTGTGAGAGGCGGTACAGCAATTATCCTGGCATTGTGATCAAGGACACGAAGCAGGCGTACGATGCGATTGAACGCCTCATCCTTGGTGGGCCCAACAATAACAGTCACGCCCTATTTATGCTACATCTATTTGGGAGATAAGCATGCTCGTGATTCTTGCAACCCAGAGGCTTCGGAACATGCGGTGTGTGAACGCTGCTACAGTGAATTCCACCATTGTCATCAAAGGAACCAATCAGGCCTGCAAGGAGATTGAGGGACGTGGCGGGCAGTTCCTACACAGCACAGACAAAATTGTCCCCCCCTAATTCGATTCGTCATACTGAACCTACTAGCTAGCTAGACTGACTAGCTTGTCCCGAACCCCCTTTTCTTTCACTACCGTACCGTACCGTACCGTAAGCCACTAAGTCTGGCCCCAGACAGCTTCAAGAGATGACCTCCCTACCGTACTCTAACCCCCCCTCCCGGTGTAACTGCTAGCTAGCTAGTAGCCGGCGGGATGGGCAATGGGGCCTGTGGTACGGTCCTGACTTGGCTACATTGACCCTGTTACGAAAATTTTCATTCAGTATAGTAAGAAGAAGACCTGCCCCGCAGCGGCAGGATAGTTAGAAGAAGAGAAGAAGAGGAGGAGGGAGGAAGAGGTTCTTAGCTACCGGTATAGATGCAATACCCTTCTAGCTTATTGGCAAAGTATTTCAGGATCTCTGGTTCCCCCCTATTGTTAGTTGCTCTAAGCTCTCTTCTAGTTTACTGTTGCTATTGAGATACTACTGAAAAAGTGGGTTCCTTTGCTTTTTCTACTGGCATCAAATTCTAGTACAGAGGTACAGGTTGAATCCCTAATCGCGATCCCCAACACACTCCTGTGTCGTCGAGCTTGTCCTAGTCTCGACCATGCTTACTTACTTACTGCGCTTAGCGCTCCTTCTTTGAACGGACCTCTTGTCCAACCGTACCCTCCTTCTGAGTGCCCTGGCTCTGAGTTTCCACAACACCCATCAACTTGTCACGTTCTGTTTGAACAGTCGACCTTGGTTCGCTTCGTCCAGAAGTCCGCAACCATATCATCAGTTGGACACCAGTCCACACTGATCTCCTTCTTTGCGACTCTGTCGGTCACAAAGAAGTACCTAATGTTGATGTGCTTCCTTCGTTTACTACTAGAAGCTTTGCCGTTCTCTCTAGAAGAATGGCACTCTGTTGTCCTGATAGACTATAGTTTCTTTAACACATAGCCTTGCTCCCGAAAGAACTGCCTCGTCCAAAGGATCGATGGCATCAGTCATCACTGCTACGAGTTCACTCTCAGTGAGCTTCTCGTGTTCAATTCTGTTTCGTCGAAGTCGATAATGGGTAACCGGTGCCCATGGTCAAACCACCTCCGTTGACCCCTCATGTTTGATGGACTCCGAAAGAACCATACAACATACCATTTCAATATGCCACTTCCGTCGGCTTTGAGAACTAATGGAGTTTTCTAGTACATCTAATTACTGCATGAGGTGGACTATTATCCCAATCCTGCCTATCTGGTTCCTTGACTCTAGTCGTAAGGAACGATATCGCCGTACCTGTGTCTGGTCGGGCTCTTTTCGTAGCGAATAACACCTAGCCACCAGGTTGCGACAATACCATGGTGCATTGACTAGTCTAAGATCTAAGAGATGTAAGTTTTGTATTTCCAAATAAGTGAGCAGTTATTGATTATTTCTAGAATAAGCCTGCTAATTGTAAAGCTGTAAAGCTGAATTGTAAGCTGTAACCCGTCGCACTCCCTTACAGCTGAATGAAGCTGGAGCAAGAAAAATAGGAGAGAGTCCCAGAAAAGTGCTGAGGTAAATTCTGTTGTTGGTAGGCAACACTGTAGCTAATGGCTAATATCAGTTAATTTGTTGATTTGGGCGAGCTGAGCAGAAAGAATGATCTTTCTAGCTGGTCGCTTTGAAGTCTGGATTCTGAGAATGCCAGTTTCCTTAAAATTCTACGGGTGCGGTCTTTTTCTTATACCGGTGTCCGCTAAATATCTTGACCGGCCAACACACTCCTGCCGTGGTCCCTAATGGATCCACGGAACGATTAAAACAAACTAAATAGGAGGATGCCCATAATAAAAGCGCGATGCGCATGGAATAGGGCACCTTGGAGGGGCTTCGTGAGAAGTCCCCGTGCATGTCCTTGTGGGACAATACACCACTCGCACATTTCCCTGCTTCACTTGGTCGTGAATAAAGAAGAAACGCAAATTCAGAGCACGAGTACGCTTACCGCGCTGCTCTTACCATTCCAGCGAGAATGATAGCACTCTTGTTGTCTTGGTAAAGGATGTTCTCCTGGACATCGACACCTTGGGCTTCCAAAACAACTTGGTCCACAACAAAGGGCTCATAACATCGTACGGCTCCAATGAGTTCGGCGTCGTACTGCTTCGGGCGTTGAGTTTCTGTTGCTAGACACAGCAATTGGGCACCGCGGCCGAAACTGAGCACTCCTCCGGTATGGGAACGGTAGTCTGGGTGTACAGCAAAACTGGCATCCACCCACCAGCGAATAATGCGAACGTCGTCAGCATGGAGGATGAGCTTGTCGTTCAAAGTCTGTTGAATAAACTTGAGGCCTTGGAGAAGTTTGCCCCAATCGTTCTGGTTCGGTTGCTTCACTCGAGTACAAAGGACGGTAGTCAGGGTTTGCATATCTGGACGTGCACGCTTACAGGCAAAGAGTAGCTTGGCTGTGTTCGTGTGGAAGGTATCCTTCGTATCAGGGTCCAGATTGTCACCGTCACCCACAGAAAACAAATCAGCTGGGGCTGCACTCGGAACAGAACGGACATGATCAAAGTTTACAGGGAACTCCTCGAGCACCTTGGTCAAGTAGTCGATCATGTCGATCTTGACTTTGCCCGGCTCAGAAAAATCAATCGTCATCCCTAGATAGTCATGCTTGGGTCCTCTGGTTGCTTTGACAGCACCGTAGGTACCATACTTCTCGTTGCACCAGGCCAGGAAGTCGTCATTCACCTTGGCCATCATATGACTGGACATGAGATCGTCGACATGGAAACTGGATAGTCTGTTGCTTGCCATTGACCATCCTGTGGCAACACAAGGATCGTAGGGGTTGAATTCGAAACCAATAGACTCCAAATCCTTGCGGAAAGCCTTGTACCATCTCTCTCCTTT